>CALNXI010003624.1:7850-25350 GCA_942486025.1 Porites evermanni
TACTCTCTGTTTTCTTTTTTCTTTTTTTCTACACCTTCGAACCCCCCTAGTCCCCTCTTCCCTGCTTCCCTTTCGCGTGGGTGGTGGTGCGTGTTGTTGTTTGTGTGAGTTGGGTGTAGGGGTCGGCTCTTGTCCCTCTTCTTCCTCCCCCCCCCCCCCCCGGGTTTTTTTTTTTTTTTTTTTTTTTTGCCTACTGACACACTTTTCTTCGTGCTGTCTCCACTATCTGAATGCCTGGAACAGGCTACCAGGCGATGGTTGTTTTAAAAAAAGAAAATGGTTTCTGCACACTGTGCTGTGCAGTGTATAAATCACTTTCTAAAGCTCAAAAAATTGGTTTCAGTTACTGTTCATTTGCTCCTGTATTCAACAGTCAAGTGTTCCTTGAAAAGTTGCTCCCCCTCTCTTACCAACAATAGGGTAAGGGTAGTTTGTGACTTTCCTCTCAGAAAGTAGAGCATATTAGATTTAGCACACATAACAACTGACGTTTTCAGTAGCGGTTCGTTTATCCCTCACGCGCATTTTGAGATAATTTTAGTGATGATCAGTTACTATGGTTAAAAGATATGAAGTCAAAAGTAGCAGGTGGTCAAGCCTTTTTTCAGTGCATGAATGTTTTTCCAACTTCTTTCAACGATAAAAGTAACGCTTGTGGATAAAACGAAGTAAAGTATTTATTTATGCCTCATTTTACATGTCAAGCACAAAACATTACCTATTCTGCCGTTTTTACCTGGGCCGGGTTGTTCAAAGCAGGGTTAAGTTAACCCTGGGTTAGTGCAAAAATCACGTCAGTTGATAGTATTAAACTCTGGTTAATTACATTCACCCGAACGATCATACTCTGCTAACCTACTTATCAAATGACTCCTGGGTTCAAGCCTTTCTCACCGCGCATGGAGTGATTTTCATGCGCGCTCACATTTCGCTCCCTCTACTATCCCTGAGGAAAAATGGGGACTAGTCGTAGTCTACCATTGAAACAACAAAACTGTAAACAACCAATGAAAACTCAACTAATTAACAATTAACCAGCACTCAAATGCGTTTTGGGTAATTAAATTGAGCTGTGAAAAGTAGTGTGGGACCCAGATCACATGAACGTGACAATAAGCAGGCAAACATTGATTTTGTTACTTTAACTTTCCTCTAACACTGATCTCGGGCCGAACAAATTTGGTTACATGATCAATAAATGACAATTTTGTGCTTCATAGCAATCAAAAAGTGCAAATTATGCTAGCAGTGCTTTTGGCAATGAAAATTGTGCTCGTTATGACGGATTATGCCCAAAAATTATGCTAGCATACATCAAAGCCAAGATCCGTGATGTCACGCAACTATATTGTACATTGCGTGACGCTTTTTGACTTTCGGACGATTGCCTGCCTTTAATGGGACAAGCAAATGAATATCTAGTGAACTTTTTTCAAGCCATTGGATTATTTGACACCAAAAATATAAACTGTGGCAAAGAACAAGAAAGCGGAAAATTGGATTCGCTCCAGGTAACACACCGGAAAGCAATATATCGTCTCATGATTAGTAACGCTCGACACGCACGCATAAAGTGACGATCATTTGTTTGGTTGTGTTTCTATAAAATTCACAGGATCTTAAGAATTTGAACGGAGAAAGGCTGAAACCAGATCATTCTACTAAGAAAGACTGGTAATGTCCCATTCGAAACAAAGATGAAAAACTCGTCTACGGTTGACAACACTCCGCAGCAAATACGATACTTCAATTTGTTGAATTCTCTCTTCGCCAAGATCATCAAACCGCAATCGAACACAGTGCTTTGCACATAATTCGCTCACCATTACTTCTCGCAAGCTATTTATTGAACCACTAGAAATTTTCAGAGCTATAACAGAGAAATTATTGCGAGGCTACTGTTCGTATTTGACTTTCACTCAAGTAACTATTGTGTAATACAACTTCTAGATCTCCAAAGAGATTTTCATTTCGATTGCACAACAAATTCCTGTACTGGTAAATATCAGCCTGTTCAATAAATTTTATTTTCATATACACAGAAGTGTCTCTCTCGATATTCACGAGGCTTTACTCTTATCGACAAATAGAAGTCTACACTACGAAACATTTTCATAATTACCACATGCCGTTCAAATAAACTGGACAAAATGCGCGCCCGCTCCAAGAATATTTATTATAAACAGAACAGAAATCTACTTACCGATAACGGACAGGTTCTGGCATCTTTTAAACAACAGCAAATTAACGTTACACGCCGATATTCGAAGATTCGAAGACAAAAAAAAGACACAATCGAAGAGAAATTCGATTTATGTGACTTCTGCTAGAGTTACCTTGTAATCGCCGGCGCTTGGTTGTCAAGTGGTTTGTTTAGCGAAGGAAACAATAGCTATTGTTGTAAATAATAGGGTGAGCCAATTAGCGACGGTCAAAAGTAAACTGAGATTACATTTTTCGAGGCTTCTATATCTAGCCGATTTTTTGAAAACCAACCCAACGAAATCTACAGTCATTTAAGTGAAAAGCCGTCAAAAGACAGGTTTTTTTGAGGATCTTTTAAGCCCGATAAGCTCCAAAATCACACCAACGAGGGAAAAGGAAAAGGAGAAAAGGAAAAAGCGAGGAGGAAGAAAGGAGGAGGAGGAGAAAAAAAAAAGCAGTGGTTGTACTCTTAGTTTTTATAATGACTACTTTGAAGATACCTTTTGGCCGAAAAAACAAGAAGACGATAAACAGCTAAAGGTAAGCTTTAAAGCGATATTCAATGTACATTTTGCTAATTCAGTGAGCAAAGAATATTTCGCCATACAACGTCTTATAATTTTCTTGCTGTATGAATAATTAATTAGCTAAGTAGGGTAATGTTGTTCAGGGCTCTCATAGTGAGCTTGGGCTACCTGTGAGTAAACATGTATGGAACCTTATAACAGTCTTAAAGACAGTAACATTAACTTCCTGATCACCTGAGAGATTTTGAAGCAGACTATCGCCTACAACCCCTCTTCCAAACGGTGTTATTTATGTCTGTGGGAGAAATATTTTGTAATCTGTATAAAAACCTGGTTTCCATATGATCGTCCCGATCGCCCCAGTCGCAAACAAGCCACATAAATGGATGATTTTTGTTCGTAAAGCGAACCTCGCACCTTGGTATCTGCTTTTTCTCTTAATCTTGATTTTGCGGCATTGAGAAGCTAGAGGAGTTCCCCGAAGTATCAATTCGAAAACTTGATGTCACGGACTTTCTCTAATTTCAAATAACCCCCGTACGCGCTGCGAACATTTGTGTATTATTTTTTCGGCTTCAGCGCCATCCGGGCCGAATTTATTCTCGATTACTGGAATAACAGTGAAGACTTAATTCTGGGATAGCCTTCGATCGTCCCGATCGTCTCAGTCACTGAGAGCGTTTCCATATGGTCGCTTCAAAATTTACATGCTCGTCCCGATCGTCCGTATAGAACTCAACACTATCCAGAGGGTCTCAATGGGGTGGTGGCTTTTACGGTTATCGGCTAAAATTTTGGCTCTTTTACGGCTATCGTTTAATTTTTTTCAGTTACGGTTAACAAAAAAGTTAAAAATTAACTTCTTTGGTTTCAAAAAGTTAAATATTAATTAACCTGTATTTTTTTGTATCTTTAAATCAAAATAAAGGTCTTCGGATCATCTCGGGATGAAATAAGCTATTCTTTTGAAAAATTTTAACATTTGATAGATCATACTTTTTATAAAGTATTGCACTTCTGATATTATTTTACACATAGAAATGTCAATAGTCAATTTAAAAATAATCTTTGTGAAAAAGCAAAAGCAGACACGCGAACGCCCAACTCAAGGCCGGGGCGCGACATTCATTCTGACAGAAAAGGCTGTTTTCACACTAGAGAAGGATTATTCGTGTGAGACGGGTTATCCGTTTGATGATTCGCGTCAGATAGGTGTTACCTCTTAATTTGGCAATGGAATAGTTTTAATTTTAAATAAACAATCCGCCTGAATTTTGAAGACAGGATTATCCGTTGCAGATAGCCAGTGTACAGCCGCCCCCTCCCCTCCGAAAAAATCGGAGAAGGTGTGTCTGTGGGGAGGGCGCGACTAGTCTCAGACGGATGATCCATTTCTAGGTCTAGTGTGAAAACGGCCAATAACAAAATTCCTGTGTCCAGTGTTTTTAATGACAGCGAAGGACTGTCAGAACGACTGTCTTGCCGTTGCCTTGTCCGTAGGCCGCATTATTCCGCGGGGCTGATGCCTTTCGGGTCATGTGGTCCAAGCGAGTTCGCCACTGAAATGCCTTGACCGAGATTGCGTGGGAAGACCCCGAACAGGGACTAGGCATGGCGATGTCTACCGTAGCGTCCGAGAAAAACAGGGAAATGTTGTTTATCGGCAACGTGTTTTACAAACAGTGACATCTCTGCGTGTTGTTTCACTAGTGGTTTGAGGGCACGGCCTCCTGAAAATTGCAAATATTAATCCCCAGCAAGAAGACACACTTTCGCTATGGAAAAAATTAGTTTCTAAGAGAGCGCCGGAAATGGAGCCTAGGTCTTGGTTAACACCTAAAAGGCGCTTTGCCTAACGTGCGTACGGAGTCACACTAGCCGGGAAATAAAAAACGCAACCATAAGTGAGTTTAGTACCTTCCTTAAAAGTAGCAAATCTAGGGAACACTTCCTTTTACGGTTAACTCTTGTTTACGCTATTTACGGCTAACGGTTAATTTTTTTTAATTTTTACGGCTATCGGCTAAATTTTTGGCCGTTTTACGCCTATCGGTTAACCCCATTGAGACCCTCTATCCAAGCGATCGAGGTCGTCAGTCGTCCGGGTCGTTTGCGATCGTCTGGGTAGCGTTTCCATATGATCGTCCCTATCGTCTGAACATTTTTTGAGACGACTGGGACGATCGGGACGATCCGGATGATCATATGGAAACCAGGCTTAAGCCCCATCTAGCCACTCTTAACAAGCGCAACAAGCTTGTATCTTCGTGTAGTAAATTTTTGTTGAATTGAAGTCCTCTTTTGTTACATAACAGAACCCATAGAATAAAAAAAAGCAGTTAAAGAACCGTATGAAGGAAAAGCCTGTCAGCAGATGAGTTTTACTGACTGGTTCTGAAAAGTATCATCTCGTAACGGCTTGTCGGTTTTACTCGCCAGAAGAAAGAAAGGAAAAAATCATGCTGCCTGTGTGCTTGTTATCTGCTGTTTGACCCGCGTTATCAACTAAGTATTAGAAATATGGTCTTTCACTGTATATTTCTCGGGAAAAGACGATCATATTAGGGACCTTTAGTATCAGGTTTTTCATGGGAAACTGCAAACCGCAAAATGTCACGTGACCACGGCCTTGCGGTCACGTTTGCAGTTTGCAGTTCACGTTTGAAACGCAGGAGGGGCTTACAGTGGTAAGTTATTTTACGGCAAGGATATTATGCCACAAAAAATTGTACATTCTCACGTTTAAAGGTATGAACTAGCTCTTTATATCCGTTTGCGATGTGTTTGTTGGATTTTTGATCTCGAATCAATGAATTATTGCTGAGTTTTGGGCGATTAAAGTGATGCACTCGACTTGATGAAAACAACATGGCGGCCCTAAACAATGAATGGGTTCAAATCAATTTTATATTCCTTCTGCCGTATACTAACAAAGGAAAGTATTCTGTTCCAATCCAGAGTTAATTTTTCCCTAGTAAAACATAAGCACGTTTTACGTGCATGAGCTATTTTGAATGCTTCAGTGATCGGCAATCTACTGTTTTAATTCTAAATTAAGGCTATGTTTTGTGCGAAATTGGGTATTGCTGTGCATTAATGAAAACCGAGAACAGCAATCGCATTGAAACAATACACCTTTCGCCCTGCCTTTCAAACTTCTAAAACAACTATTTATAGGCCGCAAACTTCCGAATTAAAGTCCATATCTAAATTTCAATTATTGTTTCATTGGAAGAACTTTGAAAAATTGATATATGATCCTTTATACTCTACCTTGAAGAAGGTGAAACAGAACTCATAAATTACGAAATACCGTATTTATTCGAATAAGCGCCCAACCTCGAATTAGCGCCCACCTCGAATAAGCGCCCATCCTAAGGAGAGAAAAAGTTAATAAGCGCCCACCCCTCCTCCTCCCAATCAAACTCAAACAAGCGCTCACTCCCACCCCACCCACTTGAGTGAATAAATTCTAATAAGAGACTTCCCCGAGGACTGATGTTTTCTTCAGACTATTTTACAGAAACCTTGCTTTGTTGCTTCTTCACGTTTTGTTATTAGAATTTATTGTTTTGTTGCAAAATAAACATACTTCACTTGCTGAAAATGGTGAAAATTTGATAAGCGCCCAGCCGCGAATAAGCGCCCACCTCGAATAAGCGCCCACTCTCAAGGTCCAAAAATTTAATAAGCGCCCAGGGCGGTTAATCTAATAAATACGGTACGTGCGTTGTACTGTTCTCGATAGCCGAATTAGGTAAAATGTCTTAAAGCAGCACCCACACTAAAATATGGACCCGAGGTCCAAAAATTTAATAAGCGCCCAGGGCGGTTAATCTAATAAATACGGTACGTGCGTTGTACTGTTCTCGATAGCCGAATTAAGTAAAATGTCTTAAAGCAGCACCCACACTAAAATATGGACCCGTCAACAGCTGCACCACTGCACTCTGTATAATGAAGATATTTCAATGTTATGCTTCTAAACTCCCTTAGCAGTAATAAAAGACGTAAAAATTGTGGAGAATCAAGATGGCGGACTCTAAGAGACCTTGTTTGACCTTAAGCAATATCATTAACGGTTAGATGCCAAAATCTGATTGGTTCTTACACATCACCTTAACGTACCTTTAACCTGATTGGCCCCTGCAACAAACATCTGAACATACAGAGCCACAAAGATACATACCCTCAAACCACTGACATATGAGCTATTATTTCAAAATAGCTCAATAATTAATGAGTAGAGACAACTTAGAGACACGACTGGGGACGAGTCAGATTTTACAAACTAAAGGTAGCAAAACCGATTAAGTAACTTATAAAAGTTAATGAAACGATTTCAGACAAGATAAACCCGTTATTAAGTGGTTTATTTTGAGAAGAAAGAATTGTCAAGGTTTTGAAGAACTGAAGAAAACTCTTAGATTTTTACTGGTTGTTACACAATCAGCGTAAACGTATCTTTCCAGGAAGGGAAATCTCTCTCTTTTTTCCCTGATACTTAAGGCTTGTGAACCATTATTAATTTGGTAGACAATACTACCCAAATCCCAACCTTTGAGCCCGAATACCTATGAAGGAGCTTCTGGTTTGTCTATAGACTGGGGCGGGGAATAAAGTGGCTGGTCCAATGTTACCCGTGTATGTGTCTGTGTGTGTGGGTTGGGGGCGGGAGAGATAACCCTTTAAGCCCTATGAGTGATCGACATTAAATTTCTCCTTGTAATATCAATGCTTTGTAAAAGAGAGTGGTCGTAAGAATTACGGACATGATCACGCAAGATGAATTTCCTTGATATTTTATCAACTTCTCCCTACTACGTCTGTAATTAAGAAATGAATAGGGGCAACAAATGGGAATTCAAATTTTCATCTAAGGGTTTCAATGGTTAAAAGACACCATGGCATTGGCAGTTATGTAATGAGACATTTTATTAATCTGTATGATGCGTAGTAGTTACACTTTTTAATGGCATTTATACCGCCATTCTTGTTACATGGTCTGAGCAATTTAGGAGCAATATTTTAATTTTTCATTTAAACTTTCCATTTTGTTTGTTTGTTTTATTTGGCATTGACTTGCTGTGTGACGTCGTCTTCAAAATATGACTTTTCTTTGAGAATCTTCTTTACATTTTCGGCGACGTTCGCTATTCCAGAGTTTGTGGTGTCGTACCATTCCGTTCCACCTCCCCAATAGAGTTTGGTAGCAAATTTGTTGTCTTCAAGGTACTTCTGGGCCACCTTCTCTGCAGTGAGCTTATATTTATTGGAACTTTCCTTTAACTGAATTACCAAGTAATAATGAAGTCTGCGATAGTTTCCACCTTGAAGATCACTCATTCGTTTTTTGGGATTGGTAGTACAGCCTACTTTTGCGACTTGGTTTTCCCCTTCCTGTATGACGTATACATAAGCCTGTGTTGGGGGTTTTGTCGTCGGGATCGGGGGATTTGTTATCTTGCCGATCATTTTTTTTGAAGTGTTGTCTTCATCTTGTATTGGTCGTTCTGCGATATAGTTACCTATCAGTTGATTCAAACAAAAACAAACAACCATTTTTACTCCAATACACTACAAATGGTGTACTGTAATTTACAACACATTGAGCAGTACTAATGTTTCCTTTCTTGTGAGTACCTGTACCAGGCCCCCGATCAGCTACGTCGGCACGGCAAAGCGAACCTCAAAAACAATCGAGTGTTTTCACATGACCTGATCACGTGAGCCATGTTGGTGTCCCAAAACAATAGGCCATTTGCACGAAGGCATCATTTTACTACTACGACCAGAATTCGTTTGGTTTTTCTGTTCATATTTAAATTTGGTAGCCTCAGTGAGGTTTAAATAACAAAAGCCCTAATTTGCACAAGAAAGCAAAACCCTGAAGGATCCTGGTCATAGTAGTAGAATTACGCCATCGTGCAAATGCCTATTCTGCGGGGAGAGTTGAACATTTTTCTCATGTAAAACCTTTTATATGTTCCAGAACAATAAGTCTGCACCTGCATCAGAGAAGGCCCTGCACAACTACGACGAGCCATAATTGTACCATCTCTGTCTGAATTCGGACGCGTGAGTCCCCTTCCCCCTTCAACTCCAACGTAATTGTGGTCGCCTTTTAAGAGATTGTGCGGCTTGGAATAATCGCCAGAAAGTATGAAAAGGTACATGCGAAGTCTAATACCAATTAGTGGCGATGCCGATCTCGGATCGTAAGGTCCCTAGTAGGGAACAGGTTTCACGATCGCTGCACAGTTTGAAGACTTGAACTGGCTACTTTTTCGGCAAAAATTAATTAACGTCTACTCTTCGTTTCCTAACATTCTCATACATAAGCCAGGTCAATTCAAGTCAACTTACTGTACAAAATTCCTTCGCATGTCGCCGCAGAGGAAAAACAATCGAAAATAAATGTTTACAGCCTAGCAATGATCGAATTGGTGTCTATAACTAAAAAAGTCTTCAACAACCTTATTAACTAGCTGGCTTAAAAGATCAAGCTTGTCCATACCGCCCCAAAATAAATGCTCGGCGCATTTCCACACTCAGACACACTGATAAAAGGAATTGATTTTCGTCAATCATACAGTCAACCAAAAGTTCTGTATCTGACAAATCTTTACTGGAGCGTCAACATTAAGATAAATTTTAGGAGCCTCAGAAAAAAACAACAAAAATTTAGCTTAAACGACAGAATAAAAGACAATTTTGGCGAGTATCATGACAGAATTAAAATAAATTTTCGTCATGGGCCGGGAGCAAACATCAAACATCATCGATGAGATATCTACATTCCATACTGAAATAATTTAAAAAATTTTCAGTATTCATTTGCTTACCTTTCGCTTCATTTCTAGCAGGAGGTGCTTCACCCTTGGCGGTAGTAGCAAGCAAAACCCAGAACACCATGAAGATCATTAACAAAACGGTGCCACAAGACGTCTTTGAGGTTACCTTCGCCATGTTCATGTCTCTATTGAAAGAAAATACCGTATTATATTTCTGTAAAAAGACCACAAAAAGACAGCTTTTTTACAACTTTACAGTTGTAGAAAAAGCAGGATTTTTACATAAGAAGCATTTTTTTACACAAACATATTTCTTGTAACAAAGCAGTATTTTTACAACTGTGTAATTTGTAAAAAATCAGCTTTTTTACAAATTACACAGTCAGTCTAAAAATCCTGTTGTTTTTTTTTTTTTTTACAGCTAAATATTTTATTGTTTTGGGATACAATTTTGTACACGCAACGTTCGGCGTCTGAATCAATTACGAACGCCTATTTCAATTTGGAACGGCTCAGCCGTTCTTCATGCCTAGCCCGGTCGGGAATTTCGACTGCGGAACGACTTTGGAACGGCTTTGACTCACCGCCGAACTTTTCATGTACCGAATCAAATGCATAAATTATTTATAATAACGTATTTTGCAAGCAGTTTGATCAAAATGAGCATTTTTCTCCTTTTGAATTTAGTTCGGCTGGAATTAAGATCGGCCAGTCTGAATCACTATAAGGCGATCTAAATGTGCTCTTTACCTTACACACTAGAGGTTTAGACCGATCATTTAAACAAGGAAAAAAATAAAATTTAAGTGTTCTTAAACGCAAATTAATCTTGTCTTAAACTTAAGTTTAAACCCAAATTTTAATTTAACTTAAGCCCAGCTTAAAGCAGCTTTAAGGCTTAAGGTAGGTCTAATCAGCTGTTTAATTGTGTGTAAACGCCTTGTTTTGGTTGCATTAAATAAAGCTTAAATGTGCTTGAGACGTTAATTTAGTTGAAGCAGAAGCATGCTATAAAACCATACTTAAACGAAGCTTAAACTCAAAGTTTTAGCTAAAAATAATCAAACTTAAATATGCCCAAAACTTGATCTAGTTAAAGGAACTTGAACTTAAATTGTTAATTGAACTTCAGAAACTACAATTTAAACTATTCGGCTGGTTTCAGTGGGCTCAAGAAAGGTACGACCCTAATAATTTTGTCTGGTACTATTTTATGAGTTACTGCTCCCGAAAAGTTAAATAGTTTTCAAAATCATTTTGGAAAAATGAGTCATTTTCCCCAGTGTTACTATGACGAAATCACAAAGTGCTATTTTTTATTTTTTTCGCAAACTTGGAAACAAAGTCGCGATTTCCCATTGGTACAACAGTTGCTTAAAGCATTGCCTTAAAGTGCTGTCTACCAAAAAAAAAAAACTTCTGCAAACAATTTATTTAAAAAATTTACAACCCCTCCTCCTCCCGTCAAAAAAATAATGGTCCGTCCTTACACTTAGGGAGGGGTGGAGGATTTTTGGCTCGCAAGAATTTATTTCTGGTCTCTGTTTTTTCTGGCCATTTTTTTCCTGCAACAGTTTTGTACGAATTCTTTTTTTTTTTTCCTTCGGAAAATTTGCTTGCTCTACTTTGGCCATTAAATTAATAGGAGAGGGGGATCCGTCCGCCATTTTGTCTTTTTCCTACACCGACAAGGCGGCCTCCATTTTTTGATTGGGCTTTGCCAGAAGGGCAGCCCAATAATGACCCTTGTTTAACGTGACTTTTACTAGTCTTTTGAGAAGATAGCAACTACCAAGGGAGAATGCTTTCGGCTTTCACTATGTTATCAAACTGGGTTTTCCAGTGCGCTTTCCCCTGGCTTTTGAGGTGTGGCGGGAAAAGCCACGGAAAAGCGCCCTGGGGTCAAGGTTGCTGTACGGCGGCACTGAGTGCAAATGAAGCCACCAAGAGTAAATGTTATATTTCCTTCTTCTGATTATTTCAAGCCTGGTACAAATTCGAGAACCTCAAAAGATATACTGAGTTCTGAGACTTTTCCGAATACGTCGATTCCAGAAAAACTAGTCTGTTAACAGTCCTCTATTTTTCCGTAAGATCATAGAGATCAAGCGCTTTGTGTTACGGGCTGCCATCTTGCATGAGTGTCAAAACTACTTAGGGGGCGAGGGCGGTTTGGGAGGAAGCGAGAAAAATATTTTTCTCGCCCCTCCCCCTCAACTCCCCCCAGGGCTATAATCCCAGACGCCCGCCCCCTCGGTACATTTCAAAATCAAGATACCCGTGACGGTAAGACGCGGTACATCTAAGCGATCTCACGAAAAAATAGGGGACTGTGAACAGTCTAAGAAAAAACCGGAAGTTGCATGGAAGTGAGGCTTAATAGCCCTCGCGGCAAATTTGAAATAACTGACATGGAGGACTATCAAGTCGTTCTTACTCCAGAGGACATTCCTGGTGCTCGCTTTTTAGTGAACAAGAGAAAGGAAAATTGACCGTTACTCAATTAAAGTTTTGGCTAAATGCAGCGATATAAATCAAAATGGTAATTTAATAGAATAAACGTAACTTTTGGAAAGGTAGGGCAGTGTATATCATTTGGCTTCGCGCGATCGATCAGCTGTCTATGTTATTTACTTTTAACTACAAGCTTAAATAGCGCCTTAGACAGATGATTTCATACGAAATTTGCTTTCTCAGGGTCAAGAACCTACAAGCAATGAAAAATCTTAACAGACATGACGTTAAGTGCAGAACCATACGCAACTTCTTCAACTATTGTGTCAAGTAACTTGATAGCATCCAGATCAGGGATCATTTTCGGAAATGGAACAGCAGGATTAACTTTTTTGTATATTTTGTATTAATCTTTCAACTTTAATAATCTAGGTCTAACTTACGCGGTTTTAATGGTCTTGGATCGAACAGCATGATGGGATGGACACCTCGGCGCTTTCTTTCCAGGATGTCTGAGGAACGGCGGGTTCTGTCATTAATTTGGCTTATGTTGTATGGTCCTCTTTCCTGGTATTCCTCATTTTCTAGGTTTGGAGGTGCAGCTACGGATATCAATAGGTTGAACTTTCTTGTTTCTGGATATTTCATCCAGTTTCCAGATTACGACCATCACATGGCAGCAACAACCTGACTTTTTCCGGCTGTCACACTCGGCAGCTAGAATTTTGCGTTTGCTGTTTCTCTGAACTACCATTTTGACTTTGTATCTCACAGATTTTCTTTAGGAGGCCCAACAAAGCCCTCTAACGGTAAACTCCATTTTCCCTCAGTTCTTCATTCTGTCTCGCTAACTTAACTTTGCTTTAGTGAAGCTCCTCTCTGGATCAGGGTCATATATTTTTAGATTTTTCGTTGCTTGCCTGCAGGTTCTTGACCCTGAGAAAACATGTGTCTACAACCGCTACTTTTTTAATAAGCCTGTAGTTGAAACAGCTGACCGATCGAGCGAAGCCGGATAATGTACACCTACCTTTCCAACAATTTCTATTTAAAATTACCATTTTGATTTATACCGCCGCATTTTAGCCAAAACTTTAGTTAAGCAACGGTCAATTTTCCTTTCTCTTCTTCACTAAAGCGAGCACCAGGAATGTCCTCTGGAGTAAGATTGATTTGATCGTCCGCCATGTTAGTTATTTCAAATTTGCCGCGAGGGCTATTAAGCCTCACTTCCATGCAACTTCCGGTTTCTTCTGGAATCGGAGTATTTGAAATGCACAATGTGCTGCAAAGGTTTAGCCTGCGAACAGCAGACGCATTTCCGGTCGTCGCATCTCTCCCTCATTTTTCGCAGGGAGAGAAGCGACAACCGGAAATGCCTCTCCTGTTCCCAGGCTACAGAGGTTCGGCACTGAAGAAGGCTCAATCGCATATCCTGGCCCCAGTTGTTCGAAGGCCGATTAGCGCTAACCCAGGGTTAGATTTTAACCCGGGTTTCTTTTCCTTTTGTTCAAAAGCATTCTTCCGAATCAATCAATCAATTTATTTGCCCTTTTTTTACATACAATAATTAGACAGTCTTATAATTAAAATATACTTGGGCAGGAACTCTCAACAAAACCCTGTAGGGCTTTTCGAGGAGAGCCCCTGGACAAGTTTTATACAAGTATGATTTTAATTTAAAATTACATGTCTGTGCTCGAAGTAATTTTTGTTTCCCCTCAGATCATTTTCATATAATTTTACCAGTACCCTTAGCCTGGGACCAGGCCCCGCATTGGGGGAAAAAAGAAAAAAAATTGATGGTGCCGGTTCGCCACAGTGTAGCGACTTCGAAATTACAGACTTGCTCAGAATTTCATCTTAGAGAAAAGCAAGACTTTGATGTTTAAAAGCCCAATCGCGATCTATTATGCCGTAATTTAGAAATCGCCTGCTTAGGGAGAGCTTGGTGAGAAGCAGTGTCTGCCAAATATTCTTTCATCTCGATTTTCGCTCCTGTTTCTTTGGAGTTACTGGCTTACTGCTCCATTGTTCGCTGTAAGTAATTGTTGAAACGGAGTAAGACTCACACATCGCATACAGCTGTAGGTGTTCACACTGATACCGGATAAAGAAGGCTTCGAAGACTCGAACAGTAGGATTCCGACGCATTTCCGCGAAAATTTAAATTGAATAAATTATATTAATAATAATTTCATTTCATTTTCATAATTTAAGGTGGCTCGATACAGTTTTTCGGGGTCAATACCTCCCAAGTTTGAGCATAAACTACGTCGCGATAAAGAAAGTTTTGGAAAAATTGCCACCACAGTTGTATTAGATAAGGATGAAAATTTGTTATGATCAGGGTTGCAACGGCATCGGAGTTGTCGTAGCAACGAAATGACGCTATTACCTATTTTACTTGTAGCAGCATATCTTGGCACTAGGAACTGTTCTTCGAAAATCATTCACGGGAGCTTTTTCCTTCAATAGCAGCGTCGACGTTCGTGAAGTTTAAGCGAAATCTGTAAGAGCGTTATCGAGATATTTTGGGATAAAGTTTTTATTGTTAGGAACAAAGTAAAAAAATGGACAATATTGTTGTTTGACCGTTATCTGTAGCAAATGAAGCGCTTTTGACTTGCAATTTCACCTCATAGTACTTTCAATCTTTTTAAAAGCGCGTGTGAAAGATCATGGGAGACAGCTCCAGCCGATTGCTAGAAAGAAGGGTTTAATTTGTGTGTATGGAAGCGCTCTTGTTAGCGGTTTTGTAAACATTTTCGTCTTCTTTGACAAATTAGCAAATAATTTTTAAACCGCTCGATAGATTTTTTTGAAAATTTAAGATTCTTGAGATTAACCTTCCTTTTATATGACCTTTTAGTTTCAAGATTATTTATATATTGTAAGGCAGTAAAATAAGGGATACAATTCGTTACTTTTTTATCAAAAGTTTCGTGATTACAAGTAGAAGCCTCTAATTATTCAAGGCATTGTCTCCAAGTTTCATTTTCACGTGAACAGCAGTAACTAACAATGCATTTGGAATATGCAAACATGCTAGCTATTGTTGTGCACGGAAATATGAAACTTGGACACAATACCTTGAATAATGAGAGGCTCACACTTGTAAACACAAAATTTCTGCCAAAATATTAGCGAATTGTAGCCCTTATATTTTACTGCCTTACAATATATCAATAATCTTCAAACTAAAAGGTCACATAAAAGGAAGGTTAATCTCAAGAATCTTAAATTTTTTAAAAAATCTATCGAGCGGTTTAAAAATTATTTGCTAATTTGTTAAAGTAGACCAAAATGTTCAAGAAACCGCTAACAAGAGCGCCTCGATACATACTAATCAAATCCTTCTTTCTAGCAATTGGCTGGAGCTATCTCCTTGATCTTTCACACACGCTTTTGAAAAGATTCAAACTACTATGAGGTGAAATTGCATGTCAAAAGCGCTTCGTTTTCTACAGATAACAGCCGAACACCAAGATTGTCCATTTTTTACCGTATTTCTAACCACAAAATCTTTTTCGCAAATATCTCGATAACGCTCTTACAGATTTCGCTTAAACTTCACGAACATCGAGGCTGCTATTGGAGGAAAAAGCTCCCATGAATGATTTTCGAAGAACAGTTCCCAGTGCCGAGATATATTGCTGCAAGTAAAATAGGTAATAGCGTCATTTCGTATCTATGACAACTCCGATGCCGCTGCAACCTTGATCATAACAAATTTTCATCTTTATCTAACACAACTGTCGTGGCAATTTGTCCAAAACTTTGTTTATGGCGACAAGTTTTATACTCAAACTTGGGAGGTATTGGCCCTGGAAAACTGTATCGAGCCACCTTAAAATAACTCGAACTTTGACTCGATGTGCGAAGTCTAACTCGAAGTCCAACTCGAACTCGAACTCGAATCCAAACTCGAACACACTCTCCTCGCGTCTTCGCTCGGATGGCTCGTTGGCAATTAGTAGGCCGCCATTAAGAAAGAGGTGTATGATCTGCGTATCGCCCCTACTTACAAATGATCTCTCAAATATCAGTTTTGGCTTTTATAAGGCTAAGAGTTCATTTCTCCTGAATACGGTTCAATGCCTAAACAGACTCTTAAAAAACGTTGACAAGCAGCGAGAAAAATTGAATTGCACTTGTTGAAAGAAATATGTCATGAGTAAGAGCTTACTAGGGTTTTTAAGCACAATTTTACGAAGCATAACGTCCCAAAGGGGCGGAGGCATAAAATTTACGGCCATAATTAATTTGCTAATTTCTTTAACTCATTGTCTTCGCTTACAAATCAGGCCAAAATTAACGACTTTCATATTTTTATTAATATCTCTGCAGGTATTTACAGCAGTGTTTAAGGTCGTAAGAAAACACACAAAAACACACTTTTTTCAGCTTTGTTTATAGTCTCTAAATACTTCAGAAAAAGGCTGGCTTAAATAGCCACGAGACGGAGACTGTGATCTCGAAACTTTCTCACTGGAAAAATGTTAGTAAGATTTTTTTCACGATTAACGTTTCTACCATTTTTTAGTTTGAATGGATTAACCGTTTTGCCATTTCATACGTCCAACTATTAAAATTTTGACCGTTTTACGGCCATTTAACTTTTCAAGTCAGAAGGTAAACTTTGCAGCTGATGCTGTAGGTGATATTCCATAAAAAATATCAAAAAGTCTCTTAACCGTCGGACGTACAAGGAGGGGGGATGGCATGGTTTTTCGGAGTTTTTTTCCTAGAGGATGAAACATAAGCACCTGACGTTTTCAGTAGCTGTTCGTTCGTCCCTCGCGCACGTTCTGAGTCAAGATCAGTAATGGTCAGTTGCTATGGTTACAAGATATGACGTCATAAGTAGCAGGAGGTCAAGCCATTTTTGAGTGAAAGTACATGTTTTTTCAACTTTTTTCAACAATAAAAGTAAATCGTGTGGCTAAAATCATGCAGAGTGCTTATTTATGTGTTATTGTTCATGTAAAGCACAAAAAATTACCATTTCTCGAGGTTTTAACCTGATCTCTAATTCTTGGTAAAATCCAAGATGGCGGCCAAGATAGCGACTATTGTTGGTGACATCACAGGCCTCCAGCAGCACCACCACCCGTAAAATATACCTCATCTTGTTAAGGAGATCAAAGGCTTTCCACTTAAAAATACTGCAACATATCTAAAACTCCGGGGAGGGGTTCCATCCACCCTCCTCGCCTCCTTGTACCACGGTGGGGGTATGAGAAAAAGATAGAAAACCAGACGTTTCGGGTGTATGACCGTTCTTTAGTGTGAGCCGGTAAACTTTAATTTGCGGTAGTCCGACGGACAATAGTTATGCCCGCCACCGCGAGTCAGTTTTAAAATCCCCCATAGCTATACTCCACGGTCTCAAACAAAAAATTATGAAAAGATTTTGAAACTTTTCAACTCAAGCGCTTTCATAATTGAATTTTTTTCTCCCTTTAAAGGAAAAACTTTTCAGCAAAAAAGCCCAATGGCCAATATCCAGAATATCTC
>CALNXI010003624.1:30350-41400 GCA_942486025.1 Porites evermanni
CCAGATATTAGGGTTGGTCTGGCCTGAAATCTCGTTTCAAGTAGTTTTTAGACTCACTTTAAATTGTCAGTTTTATGTCACCCTGGCATTAGATAGAAAGCATATTTATTTTCGGTAAATTTCTGTTTCCATTTCAAATATTATAATTGTGAAAAGCTTGTTTCATTGTAAATATACTTAATTTGTCAGTTTTTGTAAATAAAGGTTTTTCTTAATTCGTAATTCAAAAAACTGACAAGCTTGATAAATTATGGCAAGCGTTTTTATACGTGGCGAAAGTAAAATTTTAATTTGCTTGCGAGACGTTCGAAGTCTCGAGGCCATTAGATTAGGTGTGGTGGCTTCCACAGCCACAAGCCTTTAAACTTCACTTTCCTCACGAGCAGCTATTGTCTTTGATCGCTATTATTTTTGTTCATCTCTTTCTTTTAAGTCTAAATGTATTATTCATGTCTAAAATTTTCGCCACAGTCATGGATGGTCCAGGATCGATCATATCATGATATTTGCGTTATCGAACAGCCGGGAGGTGTGATGGATGGACAAAGGTTTGTTCACAGGCAGAAACAAAATTTTACATGCGGGAACAAATTAAACAGACGTTATCCCGAGCGGGTGGATGAGCCCGTAACCAATCATATAGTGCTCGTTTGATCTTGCCTGCTCGTGGGACCAGTAACACACGGGAAAGCTTCTTTACTGGCAAAAATTCGTTTATTCAGCGACCTCAAAGACGAGTGGCTCATCTGGCCATCAAATATTCCAGTCCCGAATAAAATACTGCAGAGTCCTTTTTCATCTAATTCAGTAGTCGGCCAGCACCAGTTAAACATCTCCGGGTTTTTCACAACTGACTAGTAACGAATAATGGCTATTAATAATAATAGCCTGCATAGACGGCTCGAACTTCCATGTTTTTATGAATTACAAGCGTCGCGCGCGCGCCCTCCAAAATAGAAAAAAAGTAAATTGTACTCTTGAACAACGATTTTTGTGGTCAGTCACTTTTTAATTGCAAGGTGTCACCTGAATGGAGGTTAACCAAGGTTTCGGGACCCAGAAAAAGTGTCCCTTTCTTCTCAATAGAGGATCAGTAGAGATAACAAATACAAAGATTATGTGAACATTTTTCCGGGACCAAATCTTGCGTCCCCTGAATGGAGCTTGAGGTGTCCCTTTAATAGAGGTGTCCCAAAAATGAGATTCCACTGCAGTGTGAGGCAGTCTTTTTTCGAGGGTGGCGATCTTTCGAGAAAATATCTTCCCTTTCCCTTTTAGAAGGGGAGGGTGGGGAGGAAGGAAAAAGGGCACCTGGAAGAAATGCGATCTTGAGAGTGCGGTTGCCGAAATGCGTTTTCCGCGAAATTCCTCTCATTTTGGACACGTCTAATGATGGACTGCGTTGCAATGAACCGCGGAGCAGTTTAAGGACTGGTACGTACTATGAGAGCCATCTTTGTAAGAAAGATTCTATGCCCGCTAAGTCCCTTCACTACAAGTTCAGAAACTTATACTACCCTACCCTAGTAAGTGTGTGATGCTCAGCGGGGGAGGAAAAACAAAAGTTCGCTTGGGACTGGTGGAGAGAGAGCAGCGAATCGACTGAAAAACGATGCTGTGAAAACAGTTTCTAAAGAAACGAGCGGATCCCGAGAGGTTTTTCGGGATCCGGGAGTGATGACCGGGACTCAGGATTTCAAAGCAACAAGGGAGCAAGATCGGAGAGGCGGAATTATGGGATTGAACGAAAATTCTGGTCGGGATGACGGGATTAAAGATTAGGGGACCCTCGATTATAGAACAGCAAAGCAGGAAGCAATTCCACAATTTTATTGTTGTTGGGGAACATCGTGAAAAGAAAGGTGCACAGAACACAACCTAACAAAAGAACAGCCTAGTCCCTAGGCGTGCTCTCTTGCCCCGTTTTCCGTGCAAAGTCTGGGAAAGAGCGGGCGAGAGAACTTCTCGGCGAGTATCTCTCGGTGACGTCATCGCTCACGTTAGAGTCCAGCATTGACTGAGCCGAGAACGCCTATGGACTAGACTGACAAAAGAAGTGATTTTCTACAAAAAGACAAGAGTTCTCTCTTCGCAGCACTTGAGGTGGTCCGAGAGTCTTACATACTTTTCTACAGTACACCACACTTGTTTCAAAAGTAACAAGGATGTGGCGAAATCCCGGCTGAAAGCAGGGTCGTAAACTTGCCCTGAGAGATAGAACTGAATGGGATGAAAGTCGTCAAATACTGTATCGAAGTGAGTCACTGGCTGCACTGGATTAACGAATATCTACACCTTAGATAGATTGTCATTTCTCGGCTGTTTAAGTCACATTTTTTCCACAAATAATCTACGTTTTAGCCACTGATAGAGACCTCCACACAATAGGAGTTTTCAATCTCTCAGAGTGAAGTTTGCAGATTTCGTGCACACAGCATCTCTTCCAGCCAAACTACCAGCAAAGTAGTTTACTTGTGTCTGCAATGAGCATATATTTAGTTTTTTGAAAATCCACCTTTTAAAATAGCAAAGCGGAAATCGGGACAAGTTCGCATAAGGTCTTCGAAAATTTTCGCAGGTGGTAGCTTTGGAGGTATTAATTTTCATCATGGTATACCGTTGCCATTTTCATATTATTTACGTTATTTTGCGACAAGTTTGCCTAATGGAGCCCCAAGCCATACTTTAAATTTTTTAAAGCCGCGCCAATGAATAAACCCAAAATAAATTCTTTTATACAAACACCAATGAAATACAAGGCGAGCTTTTCCCGCGAAAACCTGATAACTTTACATATGAAAATAACTATGTTTTCTTCACATGTCAAAAGATCATCGTTGCTATGGGTAGATAAGAATTCGCGCTTTTGGAGCAAAAAAACCTGTTAAAAAGGGAAATACTTTGGCATTTCATTGGTGTTTATTTGAAACAGAATATTACATGGCAGCTTGGAGGTATGAAATTTCGAGACCAGAAGAGTCTTGAAATTGAACATAGAGGATACTAATTAAGTGGCAGCGGGGAAATACGAAATTTCTCCTCTCGTGTTAAAAAATATTTCACGGGTGAGCGCAGTTTAGGTGTGGCTGCTTCAGCGACCACCAGCCTTAACGCTTCATTTAACCTAATATCTATTGTCTCGTCATTAATATATTGTCTCTCCGAACCACTCCTTTGAAGTGAAATAACTGAATATGTTATAACTATTTTTGTCAGACAGTCATGGTCGAGCAGTCAAGGATCGTGATATTGGCTTATTTACCAAGCGTGAAGTCAGATGGCTGGACATTAGGATTTCTCAGAGACTTCACCAAAAAAATAAATGCCTTCTTAATGCCAACGTAACGGAAGTTTATTAACCGGAAATCAGACGTAAGTCTGGCCTAAATTCTCGGTTTCGATTAGTTTTTAGACTCAGTTTAAATTGTTTCAGGTCCCCCCATAAAGTACTCTATAAATGCATTAGTTGGAAAGCATATTGGCAATTTTTTATTTTCATTCAAATTTTATGCTGTGAAAAGCTTGTTTCATTGTAAATATACTTAATTTGACAGTTTTTGTAGACAAAGATTTTTTATATTTAATTTGCTTGCAAGACATTCGAAGTCTCGAAGCTATTAGATTGGCTTCCACTGACCAAGAGTCTTTACCCTTCATTTTCCCTCATGAGCAGCAATTGTCTCATCGCTATTATTTTTGTTCATCTCCTCCTTGTATCCGTCCTTTTAAGACTGAATGTATTATTCATGTCTAAAATTTTCGCCACAGTCATGGTCCAGGATAATATCATGATATTTGGGCAGCTGAGACAGTCAGCCGAGAAATCAAACAAATGAATAAACAAAGGATTTGTTTTATGGCCGAAAGAAAATTGTACTTGCTGGAGCAAAACAGACGTTAGAAACCTTAAGATTGAGGTTTTGCGGCATTTCCCGCGAGCGGCAAACGTCAAGAAGTCACGTGACTAGTACCTTGGCGTCAGGTTTGCGGTTTGAGGTTCACGTTTGTACGGCTAGATCACGCTCCAGAGGTAAGTGATTTACCCGCAAGGTTTTTTGCACTCTAAAACAGCACACTCCCGCGTTTGAGAGAAAATTCTCCTTTTTAGAACTCTTTCGCTAATTGAATATTGAACTATATTTCAGAGAAACGTAACTTTGGAGACGATTCCTCAGCTTAAATAGAAGTGAACGAATGAATAAAAACAAACATGGCAGCTGCGAGCTACAACTTCGCGAATCTTAATTTCTAAATATGGGTAGACGGATAGCGTGAAACCTCTAACCGCAAACCCCGGATCGCCGTTTGCGGTAAGATGACCAAACCTCGATCTTAAGGCCTCTATTAGAGAGGTTAAGCCTCACACTTTTGTCAAACGGGAAACGCGAATTTGCAAGTGACCAAGTTTCTCATTAACCGTCGTTTTCCCTTTACGTGAAACTTAAACTTTCTATTAAGATTAACGTTTACGCCAAATTGTACCACGTGACCAAGTTTCCTCCTTAATTGTCGTCTACTGTTTATTAATTCCACTCAAAAAAAGTCGTTTCACGCCAGTTTTATCCATAAGAATTGTTCTTCATGTGCTTATTTTCTATTCTGAGAAATTCTGAACTGACGTTCGCCTTTTGCAAATAAACGTGACTCTTAAACTCCCTTATCTTCAAATAATCCTGCACCAGTAAAACATCTCCGGTCTTTTCACAACTAAGTAGTGATGAATAATGCATGTTGCCTATATGGACGACACGAACTTCGATGTAGTTTATAAAAAAAACAAGCGTCTAGCGCCCTCTAAAAAAATAAAAATAAGTGTAAATTGTTATTAATTTTATTCTGTGTACTCACGAAGCACTTATGAGTTCTTAAGAAGACTGTTAAGCGTGTCCGTGCGTTCCCGATGGAATTGGAATTTGAACTTGCTAATGGTTTTTAGGAGAGGGGGAAAACCGAAGTGCCCAAAGAAAAACCTCTCGGAGCAACTGGAGAGAACCAATAACAAACTCAACCCACATATGGGGTGGACGCCAAGACCGGATTTAAACCCGAGCGACATTAGCCGTGGGAGGCGAGTGCTCTCACCTCTGCAGCTGAAAAAAGGCACTTCATCAATTCAACTATCCCAGCTTAATCTCGAAAGCCACACAGAGGGTCCAACTAATTGCACTGACTCAGATAAATATCAGTATAGCTCATTTGATCTCTATCATAATCTGCCGGCTTTACGGAAAAATATGTACACCATTTTTATTCAGTCTCCACGCCAATTAGAGTTTAGGTGGATTTCCACTGTCGCGTACTGATTTTTACGTGCGTACGCAAGTAAATGTTACGCGCCTAAATAAAATAGAGGCAATGTATGAATTAAAGGTCGCGCATAACGTAAACACCTCGCTCAACACCTACTTTTACGATCGACTTTTCATAGTTGCCGTTTATTTACGCACGTAAAAATTACGCGGAAGTGGAAGTCCACCCTTTGTTAACAGTAATAAATCGGAGATAAAATTTTGTTACCCGACGCGTACGACTGGGTGGATCTCCATAGACTGTTTTATATCGCCACTTTGGTTAGGGTCTATGGAAAAGCCGGAATCCAGAATCCGGAACCGGAGCCGGAAACGGAACCGAAACCGGAACCGGAACCGGAACTGGAACTTAAATTGAGAATAGGGTAAACTGGGAAGCACTGAAACCAGTTCCCGATACCCGTGTGGAAATAAAATTCAAGATGGCGTCCTCTGTTATCATTGTTTTGAGAAATTTTCAGCACAGTGATCGTGATACCAAAGATATATTCACCGCGCGAAAGAGCTTACGTTTGGTTATTTAGTACACGCATGTGTTCTACTTTGTCAAACATTCTTACACATCACGCTTAGACACTTTTACCAGAAAAAACAAACAAACAAACAAAATATTCAGTTGTAATTTACATGACTTTATAAAAAAAAGAACATAACCACTAAAATTCAAAGAATCAGCCAATGCTGTTCCGCCGCAGACTCGAGCATAAATTCAAGGCACAACAACTTCAAATTTTGACACGTACTCACATTTCAGTCGATTCGTCGCTTTGTCGCGATCTGTAAACGAAAACAGATATGTTTTTGTAAAATGGTAACATTTTTTCAAACTCAGTAAAACGGAAAAGAATGAAAACTTTTATATTCTTACTCGTACCTTTTCTTAAAACGAAGAAAAATTTTGCGCCGTACGCAAAAAATGCGACAGTAAAAAATATAATAACAATAAATAAATATAATGTGGGGATGAAAAGTCTTGATCGAGCAATTATTGTTAGTGACACTCTCAAGAGAGAAACGTCTCCAATTTTTATTTCTTAGTTTCGGGTTCGGGTTCGGGTTCCGGTTCCGTTTCCGTTTCCGGCTCCTCTTCCGGTTCCGGATTCCGGCTTTTCCATACGCCCCTTTGGTTATATTTGATACCTGAATTTCCAAACCGGTCCCAATGCATTACATGATTCTAAAAGACAAAAGTTTACTTAAAATTTCGCTTTTTATAGTAACCCAGGTTGAAGTTGGCCATTTTCTGGCTCCCTGCTGTCCATGGTTTTAAGCTTCAGTGCCCTTTGGCAACACGCACACAAAAGAAATTTTCCACGAACAGTATATCGGATAACTTGATAAATAGACGCACCGGTTAAAAATTTCGGTTTCTGGACCTCTTGGTACGTGTAAAAATTGACTAGAGAGTGTATCGGGCATGGGATGACTGGCAGGGTGTGTAATGTACATTTAAGCGAGTTAATTAGATACTTTCGCGAATATTAACCTTCAATTCCTCGCTATTTATCGCTTCAACAGCTGCGTTGAAGGTTTTTGGAAATTGCAACAGCCGGGATTTCTCGACAAAACTACTTATTTTTATATAAGCTCGAGTTCCTTTGTCCTTTTTGGGGGGAATATATTACATAACCTCCGAATCAACTTTCTGAAAAGCTGGGTGCGGCTTTGATTGTTTGAAGGGAAGAACGGGGCTATTGGACAGCTAATTAAGATGGGAGGGGATTATGTATTAATGTACAAGGGGGATAAGTGACTTATTCTCCTTGCATATCAATACATAATCGCCTCGCATTTTAATTATCTTTTCATAAAGTACAAATGCTTATTGGAAATATTAACACGACGCTACAATTACTAAACCTAAACTGAGCTGCGTTTGTTTCGCGCCACATTCACGGATTTTCTTAGTAAGTGGTTAATCGATTTCCGAAATTGAACAGTGTCTTTAAAATCCTACGGTTCTACGAAAGCGTCGCTGTCGTATATAGAGGCAGGAGCTCCTGATAGAGGATATTACATCGCCGCGCGGAGTCGAGATACGAAATTTCTCTTCGAGTGTTGAAAAATATTTCACGAGTGAGCACAGCGAACGAGTGAAATATTTTTTCAACACGAAAAGAGAAATTTTGTATCTCCAAGTGGCCATGTAATGTTCTATTATTATATAAACACCAATGAACTACCAAACCACTTCACTTGAATAGTTTTTTGGTGTGAAAGGCGCGATCTATTATGTAGCCATAGCAACGGTGATATTTTCACGTGAAGATTTTTCACATGTGAAGATATCAAGTTTTCGCGCGAAAGCTCACCTGGTATTTCATTGGTGTTTTCATTGGTGTTTTGGTGCTTTCGCGTGAAAGCTCACCTGGTATTTCATTGGTGTTTATATAACTAGTAATAGTTGACACTACAGCTGCCCTCGCTCTGTATATTGTCGGGCAATAGTATTCTTGCTCGTTGTGTAGCTCTTTGAAATATACCGATTTCGTAATGAAGATGTTCACACATATTCCATACAATTATAAGTGAGATAAATTCAGGAAACGCAAGGTTCCATGCACAGTTTTGGTTCGATTTACACAGCTTTGATCAGTACATTCTCAGTTTCGAGAATAGTTTATTCTAAACCATAAGAAAAGATTTAATTAGAAGTTTAATTTTTCGTTATTTCTATTTCACTTTTTATATTTAGTTCATTTTATTTGCCGGAAAGTAAGCCTTAGAAATTAAATGGACGTTTGATCAAATCACGCTCGCGCATTCTAGTCTTATTTTAAACTTTATAGCGGAGGAACATCTGTGAGCAGGGAATAAGCCAACACAGAATTTGATGATCGGCGAATTTCTGTAAGCAACCATCGTTCTGCTCGTGATAAGCTAGCCACTGAATCATTCACTCGTCTCGCTTGTTTGGGGCCGAGTCTTATTCCGGTCAAAGAAAGAGAAAGAGTGTCTGGCAAGGTTTCCAATCAAAGATTTGTGAACTCGTGTCTGGCAAAACTCACTTGGTGTTAAAATATACACTGTTATACGCACCTTATAACTTCATCTGCGCTTAACGAGTGTCGTTTGGTCCATAACTTTCATAACAACTGCTCCACAGAATGTCACTGATAACACGTAACGCGGAAGACTCGAAGTATGACTGCACAATTAATGTCACAAAATCTACCTATTGTAAGCAGTCTCTTCGGGATTTTTTGTGCTTTTCGTCATCCTAACCATTTTGTACTTGCGGGCGTAAACAATAGAAACGTCATCATTAGCTACCGGTTCCTCGCGGCCCCCGTTCTAGCAAATCGAGATTTTTTCTATATTGACTGTATGACTGTATATTTCAACTGTAAGTACTTTCCTTAATATACGGGCGAGTTACTAGAATGCCTCCTAGGGATTTCGCCTTCTGGGCGAAATCCCTGCGGGGGCAATAAAAGGTGTTCCGTTCTTTAACCAGTCATCTCAAACTCATGTACTCGATGAGGACATGTTAGTTGACCTCTTTGTGTTTTGTGGTATTCTTGCTTCATTCCTCGACCGAATTTCCCTGTCAGTTCCAGTACAGTGATCCCTCGCCCGGAATCTTCTTTATCTGTAAACATGTAGGTCGGTCGAAAGANTTCGTTATTTCTATTTCACTTTTTATATTTAGTTCATTTTATTTGCCGGAAAGTAAGCCTTAGAAATTAAATGGACGTTTGATCAAATCACGCTCGCGCATTCTAGTCTTATTTTAAACTTTATAGCGGAGGAACATCTGTGAGCAGGGAATAAGCCAACACAGAATTTGATGATCGGCGAATTTCTGTAAGCAACCATCGTTCTGCTCGTGATAAGCTAGCCACTGAATCATTCACTCGTCTCGCTTGTTTGGGGCCGAGTCTTATTCCGGTCAAAGAAAGAGAAAGAGTGTCTGGCAAGGTTTCCAATCAAAGATTTGTGAACTCGTGTCTGGCAAAACTCACTTGGTGTTAAAATATACACTGTTATACGCACCTTATAACTTCATCTGCGCTTAACGAGTGTCGTTTGGTCCATAACTTTCATAACAACTGCTCCACAGAATGTCACTGATAACACGTAACGCGGAAGACTCGAAGTATGACTGCACAATTAATGTCACAAAATCTACCTATTGTAAGCAGTCTCTTCGGGATTTTTTGTGCTTTTCGTCATCCTAACCATTTTGTACTTGCGGGCGTAAACAATAGAAACGTCATCATTAGCTACCGGTTCCTCGCGGCCCCCGTTCTAGCAAATCGAGATTTTTTCTATATTGACTGTATGACTGTATATTTCAACTGTAAGTACTTTCCTTAATATACGGGCGAGTTACTAGAATGCCTCCTAGGGATTTCGCCTTCTGGGCGAAATCCCTGCGGGGGCAATAAAAGGTGTTCCGTTCTTTAACCAGTCATCTCAAACTCATGTACTCGATGAGGACATGTTAGTTGACCTCTTTGTGTTTTGTGGTATTCTTGCTTCATTCCTCGACCGAATTTCCCTGTCAGTTCCAGTACAGTGATCCCTCGCCCGGAATCTTCTTTATCTGTAAACATGTAGGTCGGTCGAAAGATCCTCGGTGCGAAATTGAAATTGTCCACTGCTTGCTCGTTGTCTGCACCCGCAAATGAAGATTCAAAATTGTTTCCCGAAAGCTCAATAGCCCCTTTTACAGTTAGCGGGTGCAAACGAAGCTGGAGTTGATCTTGTTTTAATACAACCCTTCCTGCTTTATTACGTAAGTCAAGAGGTTTGTATCAAAACAAGGTCAACCTGAGCCTCACATTCACTCAAAGGCTAGGATACTACGCCCACAACTGTAAAATAGTCTATTGCAGTACTTTAGTTTGAACAGGAGCCGGCTAAGTAATCGAATAGACAGAAATTATTGCATCATTACTTAGATTAGAGCGCAAACAAAAAAATTCTTCAAATTCATTTCGAATTGGTATATTTTTCTTTCTTTCTTATTCATTTGGAATTGAAATGATCAAGACGTTCATACAATCCCGTAGTTCCCTCAAAAACCATACCCGATTCCAGACCAAAATGGGCAAAGTGTATCCCCGTTTTCAGACCAAAACGGCGCAAACACCCTACCCGATGGGGCGGCACATACTTATATAGCTTATATAAGGGAGTACCCCCACCCCGGGTTCTGGAATAACGAGCTCCTCTGAGCCCTGAAGTTTAAAGAGAAAAACTTGGTCATTCAATACAGCGGAAATTCTTGTCTTTTGCCGTAGGTGGAGCTTCTTAATTACTCTTGTTGTTATTTATAGGCTTTGATAGTTTGTGCTAGAGTCTCCGTCAAAATTGTTGGGACACTTTGCTATCTTCTTCCCTCCCAATGTTGGTGTGCAAAATGTGGTGAGCTAACTGCGATAAACAACATTGGGAGGACGAGGGGACGGGCCAGAAGTGAAAAAAAAAAGTGTTGGGTGGAAGTGTCCCAACTATTTTTGTCTGAAACCGTGTTGGAGAAGGAATTTAAGGAATTTGAAGAGTTGTTGACAGATACCGAGCTGAAGTTGTAATTCGGTCGCAGACGCCTCTGTAGTGTGTTGCAGGGATGTCTGTAGTGATTTTGCGATCAAAGTTTCTACAGCAGTGAACAGAGTTACTTTCATGGATCGGCTTTGATGTAAAGACAAACGTAACACTGAGAATTCCCAGTTGTCGAAAATATTTACTAGTCATGGATATTAATTTGGAAAAAATAGCATAACGTCAAGTGA
>CALNXI010003625.1:0-41386 GCA_942486025.1 Porites evermanni
GCTGAAGAAAATTTTTCACGCCGCACGACCAATTTCCCAGGTCTGGGTAGTGACACGTCATCAGAATGGAATTTCTGCGCTCGTTTCTCAGACGTCATTTCGCGGGGAAACCAGTGGTGGCGTCGCGTAATGTCGGCTGTTTTCTCAGACTATACATTAACTTGAATCAGCCAGATTGTGGGTATTTGAAAGAAACAAACGGGAAAAAGTGGAACTACTACTCAAACGCTCGAATTTTATTCGCACATTCGATGAAGATATAGAACCACATTTTACATTATTTGCAGCCTTATACTCAACACCGTAGGACAGTACAGCTCGATTTACTTGAATGGCCCCACTTTAAGATTTCATCCACAGACTCAATAGTCAGAACCACTTTGTACAGCATAATAAACAGTACTACAGGAAAGAACTGCTCGGTAGCTATCGTCTGTTATTATATGGCGAAAAGGAGAACTTTTTCTTGCGGAACCAACGCGGGAAATCCCGAGCCCATCTTGCCCGCTTGGGTAACCAATCAAAATGCAGGATTCGCTTCATCTAGCCCGCTCGCGGATTCAGCCATGTAATAAAGGAAAGTACTGCTCAGTAGCTTTCATTTAAATGGTCACGCTTTAAGGCTTCATCCACAGACTTTGAAGTTAAAACCACTTTGTTGAACGCAGTAGACAGTACCAGAGGATACCCTTGCTTTATCATCCCACATTTTTTTAAACCGTCAGACTCAAAAGTTAACCTTTACCATCGCCTAAACACTATACGTGCTTTCATAAGTACTTTACTATGGAGATACCAAGTCTGTAACAAATTTTCCGGTTTCTTAGTACTTTTTCTGTTTTTCTACCAGCTTCACGCCAAGTTTGAGCATTTGAAGAAAACTCAGGTAGACGAGAAAAAGAAGCTGGAGGAAAAAAGACGGATGTTGGTGAGTGTGGCACATTTTTTCATTTTTGGTAGTTGCTTTAGAAACAATCTATGCAGTGCAATTGTCAGAGCACCCTTGAATATGCACAATATAAAACGGAATGAGGAATAGTTTTACTGAACTGATGATTTGTATTGGCCACCTTTAACCCTACTGGTCCCAGAAATGACCAGTATTAATTTTCTCCTCACAGCATCAGGGCATAATCAAGGGAAGAAGTCATGAGTTTTAAGACAACGATCACCTAAAACTTATTGTATTGATCTTTAAACAACTTCTCCCAACTTATGCCTTAAGAAATTCAAGGAGTCCAGTTGAAAAAATTTGTGAGATGATGTTAAATAAAGGAAAAGTATTCAGAAGCTGACGTTTGGAGCGCTAAACTAGGCCTGGAACTTTTTCAGGCAGTTCCACACGTTACGCAAACTTTTCAGAGTGAACAGACTTTAGGGAGCTTAAGCAACGGCGACGGCTGCGAAAACGTCACTTAAAAAAGTAAATTCGCGCTGTTTCAACTTCAACGCGCTTATTCCATCACATTCAATTTGTCTAATGTTGGTGAATTGTTCTCCAGTTGAATTCTAAAGCGCCGTATGCAAGTTTAGAAAAAGAAAAAGAAATTCGTTGCCTTATGTTGACGTCCTCCACAGAACGTGAAATTTGGAAGTTTACGTCGTATACGTGCAACGACGTCAAAGAAGTGAACAAAACAGCATGATGCGCGTGCAGAGTTGTTCTTTTGATTATCTAGCCCATTGCTTTTTTGCCGTTCTCGTCGCTGTCGCCGTCGTCGTTGCTTAAGTCCCCTTTGCGACGGCAACGGCAACGAGAACGGTAAAACAAAGCAATAGGTTTAGATTACCAAAAAACATTTTGCACGTGTAAGCTTTTTTGTACATTTATTTGCCGTCGTCGCACGACCATGACATTATCCTTCTTCCTAATTTCACGTTTTATGATAGACTGAAACACTAGAAAACGATTTATTTATTCTTTTTTTAACTTAGATACAGTTCTTGAGAATTCAATTCCAGGAAAATTTGCCAATTTGAACAAGATGGAATAAGAGCAAAGAAGTTTGAAGCAGCGCAAATTTACTTTTTGCGTGACGATTTCGCTGCCGTAGATGCTAATGCATCCTAATATGGCTTAAGCGTACACAGCATATGGCGACAGTCATAGAAAACATGCTTCTAACGCTCTCTGCTGATAATTTTTTTTCCTTTCCACTCCCCCAGGATGAAGAAATCCAATTATTTAACAAGAAAAAGGCCGCTGCCCAGGCTGCTCAGGCTCAGGCCCAGCAAGCTGTCGCCCAGGTCGCCAAGGAACATTTGAAAGGAAAGAAAAAATAGAAATAGAAAAAAGTCTAGGACATTCCCAATTTATAAAATATTGTACCATTATGTAACTACTCGGAATATTTTAATGATGTTGTTAAGAAAACCTGTGATAAGTCGTGAGATATTGCGGGACCAAAGGCCCATTCGTACAAGTAACATAAGAACGATGATAGGTCATTTCTGGAAGTTATGAAATGAAGGACCACCAGAAGAAATAATGGTCTTTGCTTCGAGAGTTCACTTGTAATAAAATACAGCGTCAACAGTTATGAAAAGCATTGCTAAATCAAACAAAAAATCATCTTCTTCAGACTTATTTACTCCCTTTTTATTATTTTTCAGTGCTTTTTCGCATTCGTTGCATATTTATACAGTTTTAAACTTTTGAATTATGTACCAAACTCAGTTCTTGAGGTAGTGTTTACTTGACCAAACGCCCCGTATGCGTCTCCTTTGTGTATAAAAACTAAGATCCCGTTCATATGAAAAAAACTTGTCCCAGGTAGAGGGATTATTCGCCTACACTCTTTTATATATTATATATATATAAGAATGTTGTTTTTCCCGCCCAGGCTGAATATTCTTATTTTTCTGTCGATTTTAGGCTGAAAATATTCTTGTATTATTCTTAAATTAAACCGGATTTTCAACACACAAAATTAAACCCTTTTCAAAATCTCAGCCTCTGTTTCATTATAAAAATTTTGCAAATTTCAGCCTCAATATTCTTATAGAAAAAAAAGAGTGTACCCGGGCTACCTTGGGCGAGCCAATTTTTCACACATTTCCTTACAAACTTTGGCGAACCATTGACATGAGAAACAAAAAGTTGGCTGGGCTCGAAGCTGGGTCACCAGCTTTTCTTGATTGTAGGGTCACCCTCCTAGCCGTGCCAACTCTGACTTTGGCCTCTCCTACCTGGTCAACAGGGTCAAGGCGAGACAATCAGAACATGCACGAGCGCTCAGCCAGTTCTTGGCTCGAACAAAGGGGTTAACATTTTCTTTTTGAAACACTCGCTAAAGTTGACACGACTAGGAGGGTGGCGCTCTCCCTGGAACAACATTTTTCCAAATAAACGGGGCTTAAGGGCGTGTACATGCGGAGGATTTTCCCACATTGCGCATGGGAAAATAGTCATGCGAGTCATTACTCAGCTACTTCTTGTTGCTATCCGCCACTTTAATTTCAGCAAGGCTCGTCTTCAAGATAAAAGAGACGGTAGAATTTACATTTCGTTTGCTCTCTCAAGTTGTTGCTAAAAATTTATCACTATTGTTGAAATAAACTCTAGGGCGTTTGTTCAAGGGAACAATAGTACAATTCTTAAATTATCAAATTTGTCAGCATCTAAACAAAGGTTTATTTTAGATTCAATATACTTTAAATTACCCTCAGCAACTGACTCGTCCCCAGTCGTGTCTCATTAGTAGTATTTGGCATGGAAGACTAGAAAAGGTTCTTTAACCCAAGCCCTTTCCTAGTAAATAATTAATGAGTAGAGACAATTGAACGAGACTGGGGACGAGTCAGCCTCATCAATCTTCACTGTATATTATTAAGTCAATTAGTAAACGTAAATAAAGATATATATCGCACTTAACATTGTTACATTTCAATATGTTGATTAACTTTTTAAAAACATTACACCTTCAAATTTTACATTACACGGCAATGAAAGTATGGCTCTTCTTTAATTCACTGGTAATCATGTCGAATGGGAAACATCTACGTGGGTTATCAAGTTCTCTATTCTTTTTCTTTAGATGACAAGTAATATCGTCTTCATGGCTGTGAAATTTGTCTCGCAATATGGAATAGAGTGAGCGAAAAACGCGAGCGCGCGTGAAGTCACCCTCCTCGGGATGAGGGCGACAGGCGGAGGGAGGTCACATCGCGTGCGCTCACGTCTCTTGCTGGCACCTAGTATCCTAGAGGAAACCTTGGGAATATGACACGAGAAAATGTTAATAAAGTCGAAATGCTTCAACCTTCCTAGACGTCAATTTTGCTCGCGAAACGAACGTTTTCTAGTTTAGCCATATAAGGAAATAAAAAACAATGTCCCAGGACTTTAGGGATGCCCTAAGTGCGCAAGAAATTTTCACTTTGCAGAAGTCTAACTTTTGCAACTTATAAATTCCTTCTGCAAGTTGATGGCAATACTTTCACTTTAATGAAAATGCGCGAGATGTTGAATGAAAAATTAGAGTAAACTACTGATACAGCGCTTTCACTCACGTGACCAGCGTATATGCAAGTTTATAGGTCGAACTCTCCTAGAATTGGCTTGGTACACCAATAAGGCCGCCCGCCGTTAAACCACGTGAAAACGCTCTTTTCGCTATCATAAATACATTATTCAACCTACAGCTGCTGCTTTAAATATTTATCCAACGTTAGATGAATACCGGTATGTTTGTGTCGGAAACAAAGTCGTGGTCTCCGCTACTTGACGGAATTGTGACAGGTAAATGTGGTTACAATTTCAATAGACTTCACGAAAAAAAAAGTGTGATTGTGTGTCACTAAACTCGGGTATGAAAAGGCAAAATCTCGCCAGTGACGTAAGAAAAGCTACAAGTGATTAACTTTTAACTTGTACCGAGGTAAACACAGTGACGTGGTAAGGTGAGATCGAAACAATAAAAGGAATTATAAAATTAAAAAGGTATTGTCAAAAATATAATAAAACAAAAAAATTCAAAAGTAAATAAGACACTCTGACTTGCACGGACCAAGAACTAATACATATCTTGTGTGTGGGCACAAAATATTTCCAGTTCTAGGCACCATAAATATTATAAAGCTAACTTAACAACATGGACGTAAGTGAAGTTCGACCAAAATAATCTATCTTGCGTGTACGTAGGTAGTCACCTGGTTTTCTATTGCGCATTTTCCCGGCGTTTAATTCTTAAAAACTCTCCGAGGGAGCATGCCCCAAGACCCCCTCATAGAAGGGTGGATCGTTTGGACACCGTCTATTTTAATGGAAGGCCCGTCTACTTGAAATCTCCAAGAAAACCCTAGTATAGTCCAACCCCTTCATCCGGACACCTATCCTTTAGAGACAGTTCTCTTTGTCCCAAAAACAACCTACCTCAGACCACCAGGACATCGAATGTACGAAGTCAGTGTTCGTTATTCGCCATTATAGAACTGAGCAGGACATTGGGCAAATTTAACTTTCGCAAAGACCTCTGGGGCTGTTACTAAGGACAAAAAAAAATATTGGCCAATAGCTGACAGGCACGTCCCCAGTAAACTGTCCCAGAAACAACTGCGGGATCGGGACACAGTTAAGCTCCAGTGACCTTCTTGTTTCTAACGTGGCGAATGGCGCGCGGTGTCCATAATGCAAGAATATTCTACATTGTGTGTATGATAATTGGAAGACGACTACGGTAATTGTGCTTTGTACGTGTCTCGAGTCAATGACCTTCTCGCGTTGCATTAGCGACCCGAAATTCTTGTGAATAGAAAATGCTACGAATATTGAATTTGCACCGTCATTAGAGACGACCTGGAAAATCCACAGCAATGGCCAAAATGCTGCCTGAAGCCAGCCCTGCCACTAGACATCTAAATAAAAATAAAGAGGATTATTGATGTATTAATTCATTAAACAGGGTCTGGAAAGGGGGGCGGGTACTGATCCCGCATTCCTTCTCCTTTTCACGAGAATCCCGCCTCCAGAGCTTCTGTTATAGCTATCACGAATATCGTTTTATTATATAAACACCAATGAAATACCAAGTGAGCTTTCGCGCGAAAACTTGATATCTTCACATGTGAAAATAACATGTTATCTTCACATGTGGAAATATCACCATTGCTATGGCTTCATAATAAACCGTACCTTTCAGACCAAAAAACCTTTTAAGTAAAATAGTTTGGCATTTCATTGGTGTTTATATAATAAATAGAACATTACATGGCCGCTTGGAGAAACGAAATTTCTCTTCTCGTGTTGAAAAAATATTTCACGAGTGAGCGTTTTCAACACTCGAAGAGAAATTTCGTATCTCCGCGCGGACAGGTAATATCCTCTATTTCTTTCTAGCCTACGGGCAAGCTCTCCCGGGCGCTCTGGCGGCGGGGCTGGAAAAGGAAGGAGAGCTTGCAAATACTTTTCTGGAATTTGAATTACGCCTCCAATTCCCCTGTGGCTCCCCATCGACTGTCAGATTTCCGCCAATCAGCGCGAAGCGGAAACGAACGCGAATGTAAACAAACATTGAAAAACACGTGCCAAGGGTAATGATGCCATTACTAGTGTTATCTCCGCTAATCAGCATTTCGCATCGATTTTTTCGATGCAGATAATCAAATTCCAGAGACGTAGTTGCAAGCTCTCCTTCCTTTTCCCGCCTCGCCGCCAGAGTGCCACGGAGAGCTTGCTCGCAAGCTATTTTCTTTCCCAATCCCCCATCCGAGCCCAAATTTGGCAAATCCCACTACCCGAGTAACAGTCAAATCACGTATCCAGATAACGTTTTCCGAATCACGCACTGTATTTTGGTCAAATCCCGGATCACGGGAATACCATTCCAGACCCTGATTAAAAGGGGATGAGAGAAGGAAGCTGTCCATGGCAAAGTAAAAAAATTACCAATTTCAAAATCATTTGGGCTCGATTTCTGCCACCCTATATGGTCTGGTCTTGAGCGCGGGTTCATTTTCCGAACAGCGGCTAATAATATTGAGCCTAAAGTTCATTTGAAAAGTAAAAATTGAGGATTTTAAACGGACACAAGGGTCAAAAACGCCACGATTAACAGTGTTCTAAAATTCAGAAATACAGTTGTCACACTGGCTTAAAACAAGGACCATAAGTTTTCCATTAACAATAGAATATTAACTAACAAGCTGAGCTGTACGCTCAACCTCCTTCTTCTCCCTAAAACGGACATTGGGTTGGTTCTAGCCGCTCATCCGTCCTCTTCTTTGACTCTTATCAAACGTGGACACCTCTCTACGACGAACACGTAGTTCCCAGCTCTACGAGTGGGTACAAGCTTTCGGCGTAACGATTTCTGGGGTCGTTGGAGTGGACAAGCGTTACTTGTGACTGGTTAATGGTTGCCTTGAATGCCATCGACCAATCATAATTAAAACTTGTCCATCCCAGGAATCGTCGCGTCGAAAGCTTGTACCCATTCCTCTTATAGTGTCTGGAGCGGGGAATTACACGTGTGCGGAAGCAAGCGACAAAACGACCGATCTGTAATTGTTTGTAAACCCTCACTAACATTATAATCACCGTACCTCTGATCAGTGGAGATGGCTAGAGCTCTGATGCTGCCGTCACAAGGTGGATAGGTATGAAGCAAAGCCAAATCATGAGTCCTCCATATCCGTAAGTACCGACTAAACCCACCGGACGCGAAAAAATTTCCATCTTTATTAAGAGCGAGCGTCTGAAAAACAGAAACACAGTTACTTTTTTCTAGTCGTAACTGACCTGCAAATAACCATCGGTCATCTGTCGGTCACCACGCGAGGCATGCCGGGGCTTACAACCCAAACGGCCAGGAATAATTTCTCAATGCCACCGTTTTAGCTTTTTAAAAAGATAGCAAATAGCACGACATAGCCCCTTGAAATGTCAACTGTCTTAGAATTTCACGAACGTTTAAAATAAGGAAAAACCGAGGACCGAAAACAAACTACGTTTTTTAATGAGAACATTACGTACCAGCATCTGATCGTCAAGTTTCTTCTCGCTCAGTAACTTGCCATTTATTGTGAAAACAGCCAGATGGCCTGTACCGTCAGTGTAGTTAACTAGCACCAGACCATCACGGGTCAGTTTCAATAACCTCGGTCTGATGCACTCCCCAGGCCCTCGCAAGGTGCGTAACAGGTTTCCTGTAGTGGTATGTAGAAGGCAAGGCCCCTCTAAAAGAAATAAAATTGACAGATTTACACCAACAAGAAGAACGTTAACACACTACACCAGCTCCGCGGGAACAGCTAAATGTGAAGCGTGTAGCTTTTTGGACCAGACTTAGTAACGAATGACACAGGGGGTCTATGATCTTGGGTGAGACCTTTTGGCCTGGACGGATGACCCCTGCGCGAATCAATTACCAGAGTATGTTTACTGTAGTTGCTATGATACCAACATACCCTGTGAACCGCTGACCACGATTCCTAAGGAAGCGCTGACATCCACGCAGACAACTGGCTGTTCATGACCCGTAAGAATGGCCAGAGGGGAAGGATGATCTCCTTGGGAAAGAAGCAAACTTACATTAGTTTTAACATAAGCATATAACAGGCGCAATTTAAATAAAGACAGTTCTCGGATCTGGAATAGTAACCCACTTTCTATGAAAAAAAACGTAGTAAACACTAATTTTCATTGAATTAGATGATTACATTAGAGCTCCAGTTTTCAAAGTACATTAGTTTCAAAGAACTAAGAACTTATGATCCACTATCGTCTCAGCCGTCTTGCCAACCGATAGACCGCATTCCTTATATATACATAAAAATTAATAGTTCCATGTCAGATTCATCCACATGAATTGCTTGCTTGCTCTTACGCTGCGTTTTGCGTAAGTTTCAGGCGATAGGTCAAAACACGCGTGATCAGATTTCAAAAGACATGAGGTCCAAACGCGCGTGATCTAATTGCATTCTATACATTTCACTTCATTCTAGTCCAGAGTCAAAACGAATGCTGGCTACGTACGTGCTGCGCATGCGTAATAGTAACATGGAGAAAGGATTGCGGGCTCCAGTCTGTAACTGGATAAACGATGGTGGACAAACACACTCACTTTGTACGTGTATTGAAGGTGTCTCGAGTTATCGAAACTCAATGCCTCCATAGTGGTTAAACTCTACGCTACTACTTACCCTCCGTACGGTAACATGCGGTGACTCTCTGAAGCCGCTCACTCCAACGCCAAACTAACACGGTGGCGTCCCGTGATCCCGAAACCACAAGCGCATCTCCTCCAGTTAAACCCACGTGACGTGAGTATGCCAAGCAAGTGACTACATCCCAGTGACCGAACACGCACTGTGTCAATTTTCCTGCGAAACAAAGTAAGGTCGTACTTAAACTGAATTGGAGAAAACATGGGATTTCTAGGATACGTTGCACGGACACCTTTAATTGTAATCAGATGTTACCAATAATACTCCCTCGCAGTCGCGACAATGACAGTTTCCGTAAGGAGTTGGTTGAGCTGGGATCATACCCGAAAATGTGACATAAATTAATCAGTCTTGACAACTGCAGGTGTTTATAGCCACTGAGGTTCCCTCCTTAAACGACAGACGTATATTATCTTCACTGTTAGAAGAAGCAGCGGCCTCCCGGATACTTTCCAAGCAAACGCTAAGTTACCTCGGTCTATATTTTCAATGAAATATATCCTCTCCGTGATCCTTGGCCTTAAGACAAAAAATCTACTCTCCATGACACCTTCGATAAGATGATTTTACGTATATCAAAAACAAGAATACCAGCCTCACCACTATCCGCCGAAAAGCACTTGAAGCTGTTATCCCAGTAGCCGCAAGCCATGATGTGCTTGTTATCAGCGGTTACCACAAAACAGCAGGCGGTAGGTGTAACAGACTGGTCCAACGGTTCACCAAGCTGTCGCCTGTGTCGACCAGTGGGTGTCACTGCCAACAAAATCAAACAACATCCTCATTACAATACAAGCAACTTATCCAAGATCATGAGCCAAAATACAGTTAAAGCACTAGGGTTGCCAGAAGCTCTCGTAAACGAAACCTATCGCAAGCGATCGTAGCCTGGGTCGCAGACGTAACTAACCCCGGCTAGTAAGAGCTCTCTTTAGCGACTTCTTGTCTCATGGCCTGATCTATTGCAGGTCCAATAGGATAATGCGACCCCGTAAAACAGCTTAAAAGTCAACAAGTTTTGTTTTTCTTCGTAGGCAACCCAACATCTCAAGTAAGCCACCGAATTTTAGCACACGTGCTGAACGCTAAAAAGAGACTGAAACAGAATTTTTACTGTAAATTTAAACTAGGACGAAGCTATAAGGAGAAACACCAGTCGGTGTGAGGTCTTTTCCAAAGTCCTGTGTTTTCTAAGTTCTAGTATTAAAATTATTTAGCTCTACTTCAGTCTATAACCTATAGAGCGGTTTTCATTTGAGTGTCGAAAAGTAATTGGTTTTGCACTTTCTACACGATGCGATTGGCTTAAAAGATTCGCGCCACCTTTTCATCCAATCAGAAGTAAAACCAAAGCCAATTGTGACGCGCTCGCATGCATTTTCCCGCGCTTTGCGTCAGCCACATGTAATTACTTCGAGTTTTGATTGGTTCAGTGTATTGTCTGTGTCCTATGTGATTGGCCAGAGTAATTACTTTGGTTTTGGTTTTACGACACTCAAACGAAAACCACTCTATTCAAGGAATTTTTTCTTTCTTGCGGGAGGATTGGGGGCGCATATTTAAAGGAGGCGCTAATTTAAGAGAGCATTTGCGGTTAAAACAGCTGTACAAAAGAAAAAGCTTTGAGGACAAGACAGTTCCCCTTAAACTTACTTAGCATCGGATCCTGCTCTACTTGAACACCACGAAGACTTTGCTTCATGTCCCCTAAAGAAAAAAAATAACTTTCTTCAACTTTTGTTCACTCAAGCCACGAAAAGATCTGACCGTTTGCAGGGCAAACTCAGTACCTTCACTACTCAGTTAAATTAGAACCCTGGGCCCCGTTCTAAAAGGCCGATAAGCACTAATCCAAGATTAAAATTTTGTCCCACTTTTCGTATTTACCTTCTTATACATTGCTTAGAGTAACAGTTTGTGTTATCATTTCTGTTTTTCGAAGTAAAGGCACAACAGTATTTTGTAAGCTCAAGTTACACCTTCTTATACAACTGACAAAAACCTTGCTTAAAATTTGGATTAATCCTGGGTTAAACTTAACCATCTTTCGAGGAACCGGGCCTTGAGTGTTAGTCTGGGCCAGGGGATAGAACCCGTGACCAGTCCCACTTTGTAGGTCAGCGCTCTATCCCTTGGGCTAACCCTGCAGCGGAGAAGATTTTTAAAAAAATCCCTGTAGTAAATAGCAAATCTGTCGTGGTACGATACTTGCGCTAACATTCTCTCAAATACCAGTCTATCCATTATTCAGAGGTAGCGCCAACAAAATTCCTCACCTGACATAATCCACTTGTTGACCGAGAAACACTGGTTACAACTAATCGTCACTACGGCAGGGGAGGGGACGGTAGAGTCTGTGTTGGCGGCCACATGAGTTACAGGAACATCAGCTGTGACTTTAAAAGTCAGATATATACCTGAAGAAAGGATATTAGACGGTAAGAGATCATCGTAGTGTTGAGTTCCATATACAGTGGGTAGAACCTGAATAACAATATAGTACTAATACCGTATAGGGTGTGCAAAAGGTATGCTCTTTACAAAATAACGAGTGAGTGCCCAATGGTGATGATCTGGTTTCTGTGGTTACGTTCACCCAGTACAGGATAGCCCGTACACAGACGTTGCTTGCTTTCTGTCTTTTCGAGAATCAACGACCACGCGAGCCAGCGGTCAATAAATCCCCCTCGGTTTTATTTCATACGCGCGCTCGACGATCTCCAAAGAGAAAATAGAGGGTCTGTGAACAGGATAAGCACAGAAAGAATTTCAAATTGGTTGGAAATTCGTGCGTTAAGGTGTTCCGCTCACAAAGAACCACCTTGATTGTGTGAAAATTTAGAAGTCTAGGGGAAAATATTGAAATGTTCTGCTCTTTTTGTCTTTCTTTCTTGATCATCTCCCCTTATGTGTCTTTTCAAGGATAACGAAGCAAATAAACTTAAATGGAAAGAAACAACGTTAAGAATCCCGACTGGTAGGAGGCGAACCAGTTGGATATCTACAAGGCTGGTCGAGGGTTTGAACTCGGGACTACCGTGAACAAATCCAGCTAGAAGTCAGGGCGGGACTTGAACTCCGGTCCTACGGATTACAAGTCCGGCGCTCTAACCACTCGGCCACGCTGCCTCCTCCGCCAACGAACTTAGTGTCCAGTCAAATTTTCCAGCCGGTGGAAAATTCGTCCGGCGCCGTGTGAACATATCCTATGGTGATCCCTTCTCAAGAAAGAGGCCAAAATAACTAAAAGAAGTTCATTATTAGTCATATTCTTCCAGATGTTTACTTAGTCACTGGAAACGTCTATGCTCGTACCGTAGAAATATGCAAGGAGCACCCTGGATATAGTTCCTTCGGATTAGCTCACAGGTAAGAGAAAGATGAGAATACTCAAATCTGAGAAGTGGCAAAAATGGCGCGAGTTTTAATAAAGAAATTAAAGGAGAAGAGATATCTACAGTTAAGCAGCAACTAAATGAGTTACAGAAGAAAAGAGATCCAAAAAAACACACACACTCACGTAACGAACTTAGCGAGGGTTTGTATCTGCATCGCGATAAGAAATCTAAAAGCTTACAACCAGTAATCAACTTACTTTTGAACGGCTCTTCTTCCTGAGGATTCTACAACAAACGAGGAAAGAAAGAAAAATTAACACCTTAACTCTTGACGGTAATAAAATGGTCATGCAATTGCGAGTAGATGCATAGAAACGTAAAGGTAGATGTTTTAAAAAGGCCGAAGCTGAAAGATTTGACTTTAGCTTTACTATTTTAATAGTAAAGCGTTTCTCTTGCTGTCACAACGTGCGCCCTTTCTTGGATACAAGAAGTTTAGTCAACAAAGCAAAGTTGCTTTTTGTGAGGATATTACCTACGCTGTCTAAATCTTTCCAGCAACCTCCGCTGTGCGGAGTAACAACTCCCCAGCCTCACTATAAACCCTAAGAACTTGTCTGTAAAACTATATTAATCAGAGTTGTCGTATTCGATGAGCTCCTACATCCCCAGAGTAAACGTCTGGCACCAAATCTCCTTATTATTTTACAATTGTGCGGAATCAACCAATCAATATCAAATCAACCGACTTCAACGATTTTTAATCGAAGCACAAGGCGAGACTGTCTACAGCCGGGCCTTCTCTTCACTATCCTCCACGATATTTCAATTGCTACTTTCCTGTGCTGATGCGTATTTTTCTAGCAATCGGACAATTAAGCCTGGTTTTCACTAGCGCATAAGCATAAGCACAAGGACATGTGTAAGCAAGTGAAAACTGGGTCGACACAAGTATAAGCATAAACACAAGAAAAACGGACAAGTTCGTTCTTTTTGTGCTTGTGCGTATGCTTATGTCGTAGCTTTGACTAGTGAAAACGGTGTTGACATTTATGTTGACATAAGTATTAGCATAAGCACAAGGCCGTGGACCAATCATATGTCACTTTGACCCAGACCTCATGCGAACATATCAAAAGCAATATGGCGGACGAATCGTCCGCCATCTTGTTTATCCTCGGGTTGAGAGGAGCTGGTATCGAGAATTGAGTCAAATATGCATTTTGCGCGTGTGTATGTCCTTATTGTTATGCTTATGCAATAGTGAAAACCAGGCTTTAGTACTGCCTGTCTGTAGTCGCCATTTGATTTTGAAAACAGAGGTAGATTGGGGAGAGTAGAAGTTGAGATCAAAAGAGTGCGAATTCGCCGCTTTAGAAACGGGAAGGGAATTGGAGCCATTAGTCCCGTTACTGGGCAGGCGCTGGACAGTTATTGGCCATTTATCCCCTGTCCCAGGGAACAGTACCATAAGTCTTTGCGAAAGTTTCCTTGGCCCACTTTCTTTCTGGTTTCTAAAGTGGCGAATAAGGCTGAATGAAAGACCTGGGTGCAGTGGGTCTCCCCGCCCCGTTCCATGCCCTCTTTGACTCCTGCACCACACCCCAAGCGATTTCTAGTGATCGAAGGCCCTCCAAAAATAGACTGCTAGTAATCCCTCAGGATTGCCGCCGGAACGAGCAGGTTACATGCGAGAGAGCGAGGCACACATGCGAGGCAGAGTTGCTCGCTCCCACGTAATACTCTTTTCCGCGCAACAATTCTGGGGGCCTCGTTCCAGTCTACTCCAAAATTGCCTGTACTGAACGCTTCATTACAACAGGAGAAAACTCATTTCATATTCATCTCACATTCCGAAAGAGTTAACACAATACCTGGAATTCTGGGACAATTCTTGGTACATGTGGTTCATGAAGCAGTTGAGAAGGCGTCTGACCAAAGCTTTTTATTTGTTGCTCCACAGCCTGCAATGAAACAAAATTTTCCAGTCTTTATGCGTTCAAAGTATATGCCGTTTTTTTCAGATTGAATTTCGCTGAAGTTACCTCTCTCATAACGGGATCAGCTATGGAGTCCAGATCCACACTGCCTTCGTAAGTCAAATGAAAAAACACGTTGGTGGCCTTCACAGCCTCTGGACCTGATGTAGGAGCAACAAAAACAGTTTTTATTGCAGAAAAAGGACAGTAAGGTTTCAGCTTGTCCAACAAGACTAGGATGACCAATTTAAAACAAAGCGACATTTTACTTCCTCGGCATGACTTCAAACTTTTCGAAATTTCACTGAACATCGATACTTGAAAGGCGATTAGATCAAACAGGAACACCAGGTCAAGTTCTCCAAGGAGCGACACGTATATAACGGCGTATAAAAGTAAACGAAGAAGCCGAAGAGTGTTGTCCTGGAGTATTCATCAATTACAAAATTGCAAAAACTCTCTTTGGAAATGGAATTCACTTTTTTTATCAACAGTCTGCTGTTTGGAGTCGGGAGAATGGGCCTTTAGTCCAAAGTTAGTACTTTGTCCCTGCACTCCACGGAGGCTTTCTCTCTAGTTTTTTTGGCCCAGGGCTCGCTTTACAGTACAAACTTGTGAGTGCTGCCTTTACATAATACTGCTCCCTGGTCCAATTTTAGCTCTAAAGCTGAGAAAGAGTACTCTTTGAGTTGAAACCAAAAAAAAATGGACAAGAGTTTTGACGTTTCACCTTTCTGTTTAAATCCAAAAATCAGATCGGCCCATTCGTGTAGATGAGCTGACACGTGCTTGGATTCCAACGCCTACGAGATAATCAGATTACACTACGGTCAGATTCCAAGATTCAGAGACGGATCAGTCTAAGATTCTGGGAACTTGCCCTCCTACCCCTCCCTCACCCCAATATTAACCATAACTTCAAACTTAGGACAAAAGGTTGGGTAAGGGGAGGAATGGGTGTGCAGTTTTCCAGCCGTTTCAAGGCTGGGCATGAGACTGGATTAGTATTTCGTCGAATTGCACCATGGGTCTACACTGATGACGCTATCACTTCTAAGAAGTTGCGTTGGAGACTGGATCCAAATTCGTCCGCCCAAAACGTTCCCATAGTGCAATTCGACACAACACCAACCCAGTGAAACTCATCGAATCTTAGGTCAGCTTCTACCACAGGTATCCCTAATCGAAGAGTGCCTTGAGAAGGGATTCGAACAGTCTTTTTTTCTCAGATTTCACAAAAAATGCATCTGGGCGTGTTGGAAACTGCGTTTCAAGGCATGGAAGCTGCTAAGGTTAAAAAAATGGAAAACCGCATGCCCACTACCCCAGTATATTTATTCAACCACACTCTCGGGGAAAAAGAACCGCTAGGAACGTAACAAACTGTCCTTGGTCTCAAGAGGGTAATCTGTAGAGAAAGACCTCACTACAGCAATAATCTTGCAGTAAACAGAATATGTTTACTCAAATGTATATCACTCACCGCTCTATGAAGCATCACAAACTCCTCCGGTGACGCCGCCCATTTAGGAAGCTCTACATCATCAATCACCACTCCATCATCATCAATACCAAACGTAAACTGAAATCAGAAAGCTAAGATAAGCCTTCTTAACTCTTCTTCAAAGTTTCTACTAATAATCGTCTATCTGCGGTCTTTAAACTGACGATACAAATGAAACAAGAATCTGAAACAAGCATTATTTACCAACCAGACAACAACGCGAAAAGAAAGTTTTGAAGACGAAAAATCGTTTAATGGCCGTTGAACAATAGCATGGCCAATGATTGGTTAAGGGTGCATGAATTAAACTCGGGTTTCCCCTGGCTGAAGCCCTTCTCTGATTGCCAGCAGTGGTTGTTCTCTGTAGCCCCAATCTCAACTCAAAGGTCATGCTCGCAAAAGGGCAACTGGTTAGTCTCCGACCAGTTTGTTATCTTTACCTAAAATGTGTGTTTCTGTCCTTATTTGCAAGTCCGTAGGAATTGTAGGGCTTCCTCGGTATCGAGATCCTTATTCTGGAGGGTATCCACACTCGCTTCTATAAGTTTAGTGGTCGTACACCATGTGTCAAACTTAAAGCTTACCATAGTTGTTGGTGAAAAGAAAATGCTAACAATCGTGTTTAATGCGTCAGCTGGCTGCAATCGCATAATGACAAACACCCGGCTACAGCTCGCATATAGACACGGGCTTAGCGCTGAACTTCCGTCACATGTATTTAATCCTGATAAACAGGTTTATCACTGACATGCAAAGTACTGGGTCAACAGCAATTTTTCTGTCGGACACTTTAAGCATTATAAAGCCTCGTTTCAACCTAAGAATTTTTTTCTCGAGCAGGAATAAATTGCCAGGTCATCAAAGAAACATGTAAAACTTGTTAGCATTAATGACGCTGAAGACTAAGATTGACGCTTTCATTGGAAAATGGGGGGGGGGGGTATCAAGAAAGAAAAAAAAACGTATGAGATTAAAATGTGACTTACGTTGTTTGAGTTAACAAACATCTCAGGCAAATAGTAAAGCTCTGGAATTAGTTCCTGAAATATAAAGCAACACCATTTGTTTCCACAAATTAGATTTACACAGCGAATTGAACAACGTGTCAACCTTACTTTAGGTCGAGGCCATCTCATAAGCCCGAAGGGGGGTACTTTAGGAATTTCTGGGTGGGGATGTGCCGCTGGGACCCTGGAACCATTAACCTATACCAGAGCTAGTTCAGTTGAATTTTGCTAACCTATACAAGAGTAAACTCCCCAAATCCCCCCTATTCTAGAGTAGCTGTTTTCCAGAAACTACTGAGGTCACTAGCACATTCTAGCCAAAACAAAACCTTATACCACAATCCCTAGTCTAGATAAAATCTTCAACCAACTGATTAGTTTCCTGAAAAATGATACCCTATTCTAGACCCAAACTCTGATTTATATACCCTATCCTAGAGTACACCGCTTGAAAACCATGCCCTTCACAGCGGCACATACCTATATAGCCCATATATAGCAGTACCGCCCCCCCCCCCCCCCCCCCCCCCCCCCCCGCCCCCCAACCCAAAGACGGGGGGTATTTGGAGAAAAAACAAAAAAAAAAAAAAAAAAAAAAAACACTTTTCTGTCACAACCAAACAAAAAATTATTTCGTGAAGGGGAAATAAAAAAATTAAGGTATTCCATTTTTTTGAGAAGAAACGTTTTTTTTTTGATTTTTTTTTTACCCCCCCCCCCCCCCATCCCCTACCCAGGGCTCATAAGTCAAGGCTGGGAGTATTGCGAGGAATATGCATGAGCATTACATAAAGTAAAACTCCTTTTCCTGGCTAATGCAACTGATAATTGCTTCTGGAAGGTTGAATCAATAACGTTAGCGTTTCCATGTTTTGTGAAGGAAAGTTTGTTTAGTGATACTTTTGGTTGGTTTTCTCTAGTCACCCCAAGGCGTTGTCTCGTTGGAGAAAAAACTTTGTCCGAAACGTCTACAGCCACAAGAGGGCTATAAATAAGTACGAGGGTTACACTGCTTGGGTCCGGAGGAGTATTCAATACTGGACCACCTTTCCATTGGAGAAGGCAGGGTACAAAAAAAAACCACAAAGTATCACACGACAAAAACCGCCGTGCCTTACCTTACGCAACCTGGAATATACTGAAAAGCGAGAAACAAGCCCTTCGCTTAAGGCTTCCAGGAGGTTTAAACACTAACCTTAACATCTGAGGTGTCGCGCTGACAGTTGTGCCAAGAGCGGATGATGGAACAGAAAGTTCTTCCTGGATGATCAAATTTTCCTCCCTGAAGATTCAAAAACTGGGTGGCAAATGGTTCCTGTTACAAAAAAAAAAAAATTTTCAAAGGAATATAAAAATACGTTTGTCATAATATAGTAAAAGCTGAAATGTTCTTATATTTCCTTTAAAGTCACGTAGTTGTAATTTCAGAGGGACCATAAACTGCAGTGATATTTTCACTTTTTCACGAAACTATTCAAGGATTGACTAATTGTTATCATTTATTATCATGCATATGATTTTTTCCTATTATCAAGAGCAATATCAAAAATAGGAGCCACAAAAAGTTTACAAAAACCGTTAACAAATAATTTGAGTAGAGGCGTTAGACTTTAAATATGGCAGCAGACTAAATCTGCAGGTAGAAACTAGTGCAACTTACCACGCGAATCATCCAAGCCAGTGTAAACCCGGATGTAGAATAGTGGGTACCATAATGGAACGGTGGGATGTCGTCATTTTCATCCCAAGAAGCGTAACGCTCGATGAACTGCGCATGTCTTGTGGGATTTAAGGCTCCTATAGGCTAAGATCGATACAAAATGATAGGTAAATGACGGATTAGAAATAAGCAGCTTGTTGCGCTGTGACACCTTTGGTTTTCGGGGAATTTGTAAAGAGTTTGATAAAATTTGTTCTTAACGTGGGTTTTACTTTTAGCTTGCTTGTTCCATTTTGCTTGGATTGAAGCGGCGCGAAATAGAGAGCAAAGCGTAAAAAAAAGAAGAGTTATTTTACAAGCCAACCCTGCTATCTGAACGCCTGAAACAGGGTCACAGTTACTCCTGTTGTTTGGATACAATATAAAACAGCTGCACATACTGTCAAGTAAATTCTAAAAGAGAGAACGAACTATAGCCGTTTTTATATTTATGTTTTCACAGATTAGAGGAGAAAATTAAAGTTAATTAAAGGTTAAATTTTGCAAACCATTCATTTTTCGGCCTAGTCATCTGCTTACACAAATACAAGTTTCAATGTTCAGGAGACTTATACAGCAACTGGTAACAAAACTATGGCAAAATTGCTTTCTGGCTATTTAAAAGCGATACTAGAAGCTAGTGACATATCACACATGTGTGACATAAAGTACTTCTTAAAGCGCTGTCCGCAAAAAAATACAAATTGCCCTTTTACCTTTGAAAGATCTCTGTAGATTTTAGGATCCGTCAAATCTAGCGAGTCTGCCTCGTAATTGGTCAATACCCAAGGAAAAACAGGGTACTGATTAAGATCACAGAAGCTCCGGCCTGAAACAGCACGACAATAAACAATTATTGTACTGATCACTATTTGATGATTACAAATAAGCTCACCGGGCTTTAAAGTCACCATTACACATACAGCTATTCCAGTTAAAGTTGTCGGAAAGCCTTAGCCACAAGAAAAAAGCAGTATGGGAAATTTCCTTCAAAAATTCCCAAACCTAGCCATGAAGAACGATTCTTCTGCCATAAAACGGGAAAGGTAAACGTTTGTGAGCTTTTATACCCTTCTGTGGCACTGACAACCACGAAGTTATGACCCAAATTTAAAGAGATTTAAATTCAGCTACCCACACGACCTTTCAGTTTTGTCGCGTAGGCTGAAGGCCGCCAGCAGAGCGCAGCCACCGTGATCGACACACGACCACGACAGAGTTAAAGCAGTTGCCACTTTCGACTTCGGAGACCAGCCATAGAGATGTACTAAAAATCATCCCTACTTACTTTAATTTTTATCTGGAAACTTACCGGCGATAGTGTTAAGAAACATCAGATACTGAAAATTGGACACTTCTCCTTTCTGCCACCGCTGCGTCATGGTGGACTTCTGGAAAAGCTGACGAGGGGAGTAGAGAGATGCGGCTCTAAAGAACAAGTTGATAGAATGGTTAGTTCATAAGTAGATGGGATTTGATCGTCCGGGTGAGTGCAGTCCTGAATAGGACTGTTGTTGTTGACAGTAACTGATGTTTCGACAACCTGTGCGGCAGTCATCTTCAGAGTCAAAGTGAGTTGTATTACGTCAGTTGATGTTATTAAACGCTGGTTATTGACCTGACTAGTCAATTACTAGAATAGGTAGTTTTGAACCAAAAGAAAAAATGAATAAATAAACTGTTGTGACGAACACCACAAATGACACAGAAACCTGTAATATGGCCTAGTCCGTCGTTTTTTCATGTTATAAAGTGTCGAGGGCCATGAGTTTATCAGTGCAAAAACCTTGTTAAATTACGTCACATACTTTTAGCTCGGCGCCTACAATCGGCGACAAACTTGTTGAGACACTATCCTCAAATGCGGTACATGTACTTCGTAATTGATGCGAAATAGCGGAAAGCGATGGTTGAAGGGTCGTGACTTAAAGAAAGCAGGTAAAAGGAGTGACTTAATCCTGAAGTATGAACGCCTCTCTCAATAAGTTCAGGAACCATCATTTTCTTTGTTTCAGGTTTAGAGGATGGGAAATCGTTGGTAAGTAGACACTCAAAGGAAAATAAACAAGAAGTAGCGTTGAGTGGCTTTACATTTCTTCATAGCTTAATTAACCGGCAAGTAAATTTTGAAATTGCTTTCATTGTAGACACATCAAACGTCTGTGGCTTTTGTTTTGTTTTGTTTTTACTTTCACAATATTAACAATATTCACAATATTTATTTTAAAAGGACACCGCTTTCATGATAGATTCAATTTATTCTTCAGAATAATAGTTTCGCCCGAGCTCATACAGTGGAACCTCAATATAACGAACCTCTACATGACGAAGTCCTCGGTATAACGAGGTTCCAACGTACTTGACAGTCTATATAGCACAACGCCTTAGGCTCCGAGGCATTCTTAAACAAATAAATAATGACCGAGCGCGTAGGGCAAGGTCACATATTTTTGAATGACCAATTTAATTACCATCCGCACTGTTTTAAGACCAGCAGTTCACTGGATGACCTCCTTTTCCATTATTGACCTGCCGTTCCATTGACTGAAAATAATAGCCTGTTCTGAACAATCGAAAGGTGCGTTAATCAGTTATCAATAATTTTACAACAAAAAAAAAACAGTAAAGAGACCTGCTTTGCGGTATCCCATAATAAGTTCCGACTCCAACGGGCGGCAGAGCACGCACCATTTTCCTCACGGTCTGATGATCGCTAAACTTAAACATCACAGAAGCTGCGGAATAAAGCGGCAAGCAACACCATGAGGGCATACAATATCAAATTACTTCACCAATTGTTCTTCTTAGTACTACGCCCAGTAACACAGAGGAAACATTCGACTGAATATTAAACCCACATAACTGCTGGTTCTCATTTGACGTCATCAAAATTCAAACTAAAGAATTATTGATCCTCCTGAGTTTTTACTTTCATGAAGTATTAGAGCAGCAAAACCAAATGTTTATGCAACTTTCCACTTCGAAAGAGTTCTTTATTTCTAATTTCTAGGCTTTTGCGTGATTCAGAATTTACACGGCGACTTCTTCAAGAGATGAATACGCGCTTTCGTAGGGTCTTTGCATATTTACCTCCTTTCATTTCCCTGAATACGGACTTTTTCTTTTTTTCATTTTTACGGCTCTGATTTTTTTTTTTTTTTGGATGACGTGAAATCAAAAAACAGCAATAGGAGAAAAACTTTGTCATGGAACTAACAGATAAAGAAAGCAATTGGCCATTTGCCAAAAAAGTTATGAGAGAACAAGAAGAATAAGAATTTTAGAGTTTTCTGGACATTCTCTGACTCCACTGACCAAACCTGCTAGTTTTTTCTTAACCTCCATACCATAGTCAGTATAGTGGAATGGCAAAGAAACCCGTCAGACGCCTTTATCATAAGTTTTTGTGGACTTGAAGGTGCACAACGTTCAATAGCATTCCTATAATTTAATTTTGATATTATTGGCTAATAAAAACGTCGCAGTATTTTATTCCGTCACAATTTGTGGACAATAAACAAAGATAAACAAAGAATTGTGCACTGTCAGGGAGCTGGATAATACTAAAACGAGGAACGGGGAACGGGAAAATGAAAAATGGAAACAAAATCTAACTTCAGCCCTAGCCCTCTCACTAACTTCATTTCCAATTCTCTCTTTTTCTCCCATTTTTCATTTTTCCGTTCCCCGCTTCCCGTTTTATTAACATCCTCAGGGAACTCCCAACATAAACTGCAACACCGTTTTTGTCTTTGATGCTTGAAGCTTTTCATAACCAGTCTCTTCTACTAACTATATCCAAGTTCTTGCTTAAGTTCAATTAAGCAAAAGCTAGGACTTGATATCAATAACGAATTGTATAAATCCTTATGAACATATAAAGGCCGTTATGGCAAGTACTTACATCCTGTGGAGGTAAACACTTCAATTGCACAGTTCTGCAGCAAATATCGCCGAGAAAATACGGCTTTTATTGCATCCAAAGGCCATTTGCCGTGCAAGCAATCCATATACACCAGAACCTGCAAAGTGAAAAATTTAGAAACATAAAACAACAGATGACAGATGACAGTTATACCCATCCCAGCTCAGCCTTGGCCTCGCTTACACACCTAAAAAATTTAATCCGAAGAATTATGGGATTGATTTATTGATTGATCAAGTCAACACATTACCACTTATGAGGTGTAACTGCTGGTATCCTGACCAGCGGGCTTACCCCCTTGTTTATTAGGAGCATGTGCACGGGGCCTCGGCATTGGCGGGCACGAGGCCACCGTGAAATAATCTGAAGTTTCACAAAGGTTTTCTTCAAGTTTCCCAAGCGTTTTGTAAGTCGTTTGTTTCAGTTTTTCTTTCTCGTGCTATGGATTTCTCACGGATATTTGTGATGATATTTGTGAGTTGATTCAACCTCATGTATGATTAAACGTTTTGTTGTTGTTTTTATCGTCACGGATATCATGTGCCGCCATTCGCCGTTACATGAGGGTTTTTTGTCTTGCCCAAAAGCGAAAGAGATAAGAGTCTGAGGTTCCATTCGAGGTAAATAATCTCTCCGTGCCTTTTCACCGGCAATAGTTCCAAGGAGGAAACTTAACTATGCCTAAACGGCAACTCTAAAGCCGTATATATTGCATAGTTGCATAGCTTTATAGCTTTATAGGACGAAGTAGAATAGGGATCTAAACTTGAGTTTCCTCAATGATTCGACGTACAGAATTTGAATTTTTCATAATCTCAACCTCGACTTTTAAATTTAAAATGACGCTCTGTAGGCTACAACGTGCGGAAAAAACTTAGTTTCTACAAATCAGTATATCATTGTATAGTTTTGTGAATCTTTTTGGGTGGTTGCGAATCCACTCTTACACAGACCACTATCTACTAAATGCTACCTAAACACTTTCCTCTAGTGTGATAGATATATCAAGGAAATTATTTCTGGTTCTTAAAACGGATAGGAAATATATTTGAAGGCTCTCGAGAACTACTTCCAAGCCACGTGGTTCAAATATGGCCCAGTATCGACGCTATTGTTCCCCTGTGCGCGGGTGTGACCAGAATAAAAATGTTGCATGACTATCGCAAGAAATATCACGATATTGAACGTGCTTTTCCACTATTCATTTTGCACGTTAAATATTTAGCAACAAGAGAACTTCATTATAAACTTCGCACACAAATTTCAACACTTTATCACAAAAAAAAATTCGTCTCAAAGAAAACTGAGGCGAAATTTTTAGTAACCCTTGGTGCTTTTGTGTTTACCAGTAGAAGAAAAAGACAACTTACGGGGAGAGTGTAGTTAAATACACCTTCACTTGTATTTCTCAAATTAATGGCACTTAACCCTCTAAGCACTAAGATCAAAATTAAAATTCTCATTTGTCACCCCTATTCGTTTACTATAGAAGAAGTGGGAGAAGTTGATAAAATATCAAGCAAATACATCGTGTGTGATCATGTCCTTAATTCTCATGACCACTCTGTTTTACAAGGCATTGATATTACAGGGAGGAATTTGATGCTGATTACCCTTGGGGCTTAAAGGGTTAACGTGCAACTTTGACTCTCTCGCTTCAAATTTATCCTTCCATTTCTTCATATAAAAAAACGGGGAAATGAGAGTGAAACAAGCCTTAGGGTAAAAATCATATAAAATTCATGTTATAAGTGGACTAATCAGGCAGGACTGTTTATTTGCTATACAGCCGTACATTGGAGAAAGGCTACCACTACAAATCAAGCTATCGCTTCTAGGCCTTAACACAATTTTTAGAGGGTTTACTCTTCCTTGCGAATTAAAATGAGACGACAATCTTAGTGGCGGATCCAGACTTTCAGATAAGGGGGGGCCCGGTCGAAAAATAAGGGGGGGGCATCCCCTGGATCCGCCTGGTTTTTTGAGGGGAGGGGGAAACCGGAGTACTCGGAGAAAAACCTCTCGAAGCAAAGAAGAGAACCAACAACAAACTCAACCCACATATGGCGTCGACGCCGGGATTTGAACCCGGGCTACTTTAGAGGGAGGCGAGCGCCCTCACCACTGCCCCATCCCTTGAAGAGGTTAACTGTTTTGAAAGATTGAACAGTATTCCCTCCCGCTGTTATTTTATTATTTTTGTTTTGTCAAGCTGAATACTGAGTAATTTAGAACTTCGACTTTGGTACTCATGTCCCTTTCCTCCGTTAAGAATAACAACGGCTACCATTCTCACATAGTCTTGGAATTCACACAACGTTAAAAACCAGTTCGGGAGGGAGAGGTGGTACTGGAAGACAACTGTCAGCTACTAGTTTGTAAGGAACTTTCAGAGTCCGCTTATAAAGATCGAAAGTTGTAATACGGTCATATCCAGTCAATAAGGACACCGATGGAGCCATAGAAAGTACCCGTATTAAGAGGGCGTTGACTGTATCTCGTGGTGCATTCTCTTCTGCGATAGTTTCCAGCTGAACGTTGGCAAGGGTACAAGGGTTTTGAAATAGTAGTTCACGTCTGCGCATGAAGACGGTTAAGCTTTAGGTGTAAATGTACAGTTATATCAATCCTTTCACTATAGGACTGCGGATTATTTCACTCTATCGTTTCAATCTGTGGGCGAATTCCTATGATGTTGCCATTCAAATGAAACTTCCTTTGCACAGTGCCACTTATTTATAGTTTTTTTTCTTACAAAAAGAAAAAAAAGAAAATTGAACTCGATAGGCTAGTTTGTCGTTTGTCTCGGCTTTTCAGAGAACATATTAATGGCTGATGTAAAACTGCTCCCCAAAGACAAGCTTAACAGTGACAGTATCCGACCACGCTCCCCCCACACCCACCCCCGTTTATGGCTTGCAAGTCTCCTAAAGACTGAAATTCTGTTCTACGCTGTAGCTGTCAAGTTACTAGGCGCTGAAAGCCACAAAATGTGAGGAAAACCAACGTGGTATAACTGAGCAGTACGCCCTATCCTTTTGGTCCGTCACAACGCTTTACAATGAGGTTTTAGACTGTACGGTGATCTGTGTATAGCCGTTATCAGCTTGTTGCCAGACGTTTTTGAATCCGAAAGGCACTTGTAAGGCCTACCGGATATGAGCCCATCCAAAACCCCTTACGACATTGTATAAGTCCAGGAGCTTCCTAAAGTGTGAGCATTAATGACAAATGAAAAATACCTTCCTGAGGTACTGTTTATTAAAATTTGAATTGTGGTCCTACTAACTTTAAGAGTGAGCATTTAGTGAAAACGGCTCTTGCATCTAGAAAATTTTTATTCGATATTGGTAGACTGCAAATGGAAGTGGAAAGCCACGAGGCAAACGAAACAAAAAATCCCAACCGGTTGTCTTTTTTAACTTCCTTCAAAAGACAGCTTTGAAAGAAAAAGATGCAGCTGGTCTTGCATCACATCGACACGTGGTTCCGTTGAATATAAGCTTGACCCTAAACTTACAAGGAAAAAAACTTTTTTTTAGTTATTATAAACATTGTTCACTGCATACTAACGAAGTGCATTGCGTTATTTATTGATAAAGTTCAAGTACTATCATAAAATAGCCGAGTTCTATAGCAGTCGTTTCGATGCTAAATTCTCGATCTGGTTACAAGTTACAGCAAAGTTCACGTATTCTATGTACCAGACTGCGTGCAGGAGCAACTTAAATGCTTGTGATATTCTAAATGTTCTATAGCAAAAATCAGCTACTCTTGATAATCGATTACGCCTTTTTCCCGAGTCGTTTAATGCCATTCTTACTTTCTTGATGGAATCCTGATACTTTTTTATGACGCTGCATAACGTCTTCGCTTTTCGAGTCTGTAAATAAAACCCTGAACTAGTACTAGTAGCTGCCTTTTTGTATGTTTGGTTTATAAAACATCCTATATACTTTCAACAGTTTTGGAATTTAAAGCGATGCAGCAAACGAAAAGACGCTTGGTTCATATACAAGACAACACGAGACATGAGCTGGATAAACTCCATGGCTACTGAAAACACTTAACCGCATGTTTAACGGAAAGAGGAATGCTGATAATGCCACTTTGTAATCCATCTACGTAGTTAAATATAACCACACGAAAAAAGGGAAAATCGGGGAATAAAAAATATTTAAGGATTTTTCGAAACTTGTTTGCAAACGTAGTTAATAGTATACCAGCAAATAATCCCGCTTGTACAACAACAATCGCTTAAAATTGTCGCGCCATTTTTCTTTCCTTTACACTTTTGACACAAGAGAGCAAGCGACTCAACTTTTCAGAAAAAAAAAACACAAACACACAAAAACAAGTTACAAATTTTTGTACTTATGTGTTGTCTCATAATATAGGCTGGACTGTTATGTGTATACAGCAATTTTTCAAGCACCGGTGAACAGAACTGAAGTTATTTCTCATAACAACTCTAAATCGCAACTGAAAATTTCAAATATAAAACAACATAGAAACAAAGAGAGATAATTTGTGAAACAGGCTTACACAATCATAGGTCTGCTTGCCTGAGCAAACGGTTAAAATACGGTATCGACTAAATTCTTTATTTATCTGCTAAAATTCGCCTGGGGCTATGCAATCCACGTTCAATTTTTAATATGAATTTCCAACTTAATTAAACTGGAGAGCAATCAATTTCCTCAAACCATTATTTATCACACGGAAACAAGCAAATTTTGATGTCACTTTCGCCAGAAACAGACAGTTTAATCCTAGGCTCTTAAAATTCAAACCTTAAACTATTGTTACATCGTCTTGAGGATGTGACTTTTGGGCCTTCTACTTAGAGCGAGATCATTCAAGTAAAACCAACCGAGTACTGCTTGTCTTAAAAAAGAAATTACATATTGTGGTTATAATTTTTGAATCTGTAGGTGAAATACATCTCAACGGCCGCAATCTCATTACAGCCTTTGATAGTTTACTCCTTGGGGGTGCTGTTTATGCGAACCTGACCCTAACGTGAACAACCCCGACAAATCCTTTTAATTGCCGAGACATATTACCAGAAGGAAGGCTAAAGGAACTGTTTTTGCCTCAAAGCGTTTACCACAAGTAGTGACAAATTGAAATCACTGCCACGGCTGACAAGGGTTGTCTAATGCTTGTTCTTACGATGAACAAAGCACGTTTGGTTATCAGCAGGTCTTGCAGCTAACTTCAAAAGAAGTCGCTGATGTTTTAAACTTATAACTTTTCTTTTAATATTATCCGCATACTCTTAAGTCTGAGCAACAAGACTTCTATCAGCACAATCTAGATTTCAATCTATGATGGTGCCTTTCCTTGAAGATTACTAAAGATGTCCATTAAAAGACGGCACCTGACTACTCTATAGAGTGTCAAAGCTTCCTGGGTTGGTTGCAATGTCTCGAGCAATATTCCAAACTTGTTTAGCTGCACTGTCTAACGCCTGTTTGGATTTACATCCAAACAGGTCCACTCCCTTTAGAAAGAAATGGGGACATTTTCGACATTGTAGACAGGACACTAGTTGTAAAAGAGTACTGTTGATTCTATCGACAAGTGCCTCATCACTCCATTCTACCTCCATGGGGTGTTTCTCGCATTCGTATAACAGCAGCATGACTAAATGCACATATTCGAGGGGTTTCCCAGGCAAGTCCAGATGTTTATCATACAAAGTTTTTAACATGCTAAGACAAAGTCTTCTTCCTGCAGTAGCGAATAGCATGTCTTCCGCTTCACTGAAGTTTAATAACCAAGCATCCCCTTCGGAACTAGCACCCTTAACGCTTGGAAACGGATCGCGCGCAAGCAAAGAGAACCCCCGTAGTTTTATGCTTGCTACAATTGGTTGTGAAGGCCATATAGTGTCTCGATTAGGCCAGCAGCATCCGTTTTGCGGCCAAATAGAACCGCAACGGAAGGCTGGGATCAGCTCTACCGTGTGACGCTCTAAGACGGTAAGCTTTGTGGAGAAATGATTGTCGACGTTTACTCGAATTTGATTCTGAAGTTCTCCGCGTCGTATGGCCTCTGCGACTAAAGAAGTAAACCTTGAGCGAACTTTTCTTGCGGAAAGATACCCAGAAGCAGTGATAAATTCCGTCCAAAGGGACATGGAACGCTTTCGTTCATCGCTGAGTTTTAACATAGCGCAACCAGGTGGGCAACCTTCATCGATGAAATTAAATACTCCCATTTGATTAAGATACAAATGGATCTCGAAACTGCGTGGAGAGAGGACTTTAACACCTTCATACCTTCCGTCGATAAGCTTCAGTGAGGATATAAATCGAGGTTCAAGCGCCTCGACATGCTTTAAAAGCTCCTGGGCGACTGTGCAAATGGTTGCCACGGTTTTATAGAGTTCGCTCTTCCGTCTGTGTACTCTGGTGTTGACAAATTTTTGTAAGCCACTGCGACGCTCGGTAAAAATGAAAGCCATGTAGAAAACGATAGCCGGCGCAATCGATCGCACACGAGTAGCCGTCACGGCGAAACGTTTTGTTTGAAACGGATGAGGGGTCTTTTTCCGGTATATAGTATTATCGTGCCACAGCTCAACCAATTGAACCTGTCAGCGGTTATTAATCCCACTAACAATAACCCAGGCCGAAACGAGACCAACAGCATGCATGAGGTCAGTAATTTTGAGTAAATTATTAGCCGCGAGGAAGAAAAAAAATCGAACCCACAAAAGCCTGATCACGCCCGCCTAGATCTTCACTTTCAAAATGCAAGCACTTGAAAATTCCCCACATTCTCAGAATACATTTCTGAATATATTCGGCCAGCGAATTTTTGTCTGCGTGTTTACATCAAAACCGGCTCAAGCAAAGCGTTTTGCATCTCTTTGCCATATGCCGAGCCGTTTGTATATCTTATTAAACTTTCTAAACATAGACCGCCTACTGACTATTTATTATTGCTTGAAATATTGAAACTTTCGGCAACTGTTCTTGCATGGCAAGCCGAGGATTTGGTTGACCGCAACTTGAAATTAAGAACAAAGTAAGACTTGTTAGAGAATTTCAATAACCAAGCTCCAAGTCTGTACATTACAATTACTTTCTCGCCGAGAACTGACGAGACAGAACCATTTAGCATCTTCTCCTTCGAGATTCATTGTTTGCTACGGTTTTAATAACCTCGAGTTTATTGCGTTAAACACAATTTATCTGCGGCGAGTATAAAAAGCAATAAATCAAGAACAAACAACGGTTGGGATAAAAGGAATCCGAGAAAAATGACAACGATATCGAAGGCCAGAAAAACAAACCGACAAGTAAAATTATTAAACCCCATTAAGTATAACTTTTTATTAAAAGCCTTGTGATAGGAAAGTTTCACGATTTCTTTGCATTGTGGGTTACAAATGACTGTTAAGTAGCACAAACTATAATAATGACAATAATAAAAATTAAAAATAAGCAGACAAGTGCAATCCTTTACAACGAAATCCTTATAATCAAATCCACAATTTTTTGACAACAAAAATTGAAAGTGTGTGCTTTCAAAAGCCGATAATTACTGACACAAGGAGACCAGAAGAAAACGCTTAGGCCTTCACAACAAATACGGTCAAGTGTTGTTTGTTAATATAAAAATCGGCCTCCGGGCACAGTTTATCAACTTTTATAATCAATTGTCCTTATCGAATGATAAAATGGCGCGTTCTCTCTCGTCGAGGACTCATTGAATCAAAACAGTCCCATTCTTAGCTCTAACTGCTTGCAAAAGGCACCGGGACATCTTGAATATTTCGTCAAAACAACCAATTCTGCTTTTTCATAACGCTTCCATTTTTTAGCAAAGGATTAGATGAAGCTAACTTGTTGTAATCGGGCTTGAAATCACCCGCCTCAAGGAAAACCAACGTTTGACGACACTCCATATACACCTCATTATGGAACACCTGTTTCAACTAGCTAGCAGAGGAAGCGAAAAGTTTTCGCCGGTCCATGAAAATGCCAAACGCTTATTGCATAAAGAGAAGCAAATATGAAATAAATTCGACACATAACAGGTTAACCAGAGCGAATAATTGCTTGCTTTCATGATGAAACATTCATCGATATTATTTGCTCGTGACTCAAAATAAAACTAAAGCCACTCAAAGCACGGCGATGACAAGCTGTCAGTTTCAAGGCGTGTTGATTCAAGTTGCCGCGTGCCAGCTTAGCGTAAGGATAAGTTCGCAATAAAAGAAGAAAAAACCGGCCAAGCAGCTAATATAATATTAAAACACAAGTAAAAACGGCTGGTGTTGTATTAAAATGAAAAGAAAAAAAGGAATAATAAATATTCCCAGAACCAGAACCAAATCACGCAACAGAAACTCTGTTCTGATGATAAAAAAAAAAGAGCAAAAAAAAATCTAAGAGGAATTATTATTAATAATTTGTTGTCTATACCAAGGCACTATTAAAACTTTACACAGAACGATGAATAAAATATTTAATTAAAAATCTCTCCGGTAGAGAACGTTGTTTTAAGTGAAACGGTCATTACCGAAGAACTACATCTCAATCTGATGTCTTCTAATGATTAAATTTACCAACGTCAGGAGAGTTAAATGTTCGCCTTTTCGAATAACACTGAAAATTAGACCAACAGAACGACCTCCACCATTTCTAAATCAATTGGAGGTCTTGATTTGTCGTGTAAAAATAAGACCGAATCACGTAATTCAAAGGGAACTCTTTCTTTCACTGCTAGAGTCCTTGATGGAGTCTTCGACAGTACTTTCACATGTTTATTCAGTATGTAGTTCTGACGTTTGAGTTTGTGTATGAAATCCTATGGTGTTACCAATCAAATGAAACCTCTTCAGCAGTACTTTCACATGGTACTATTTATTTAGTTTGTAGTTCTAACTTTTGAGTCTGTGGATGAAATCCTGTGGTGTTACCATTCAAATGAAATCTCTTCAGCAGTACTTTCACATGGTACTATTTATTTAGCAACTTTAACTTTTGGGTAGATAATTTTAGCGAGCCTAAGGGTCTTGATTCCGGCAGAACTAAAAAAGTCATCAAAGGACATTTAAACTAAATCGTCCTTCTTTAACTGGCTTTAATCACGTCACACAGGTATGTACCGGGTCTAGCAAACTTTTATTTTAAAGGAAAAATTCGTTAAAAGGTTCGTTTTTCTTTTTTTCTTATTCTTCTTTTTTGTCAAAACAATATTTCCATTTGGTGAACCCACAAGTCAAGGTCATCATCGGAAAAAGCCCTTTTCGAGGCATACTTTTAAGCTATTGGGGAAAAATATAAAATATGCGTAATAATATAATGACAAAATACAAACAAAAAACGCCTGATTTAAAAATTAAAGTTACGGTTAGTCCCTGTTGAACGGCTATTTTCTTTTCTAGATGAAATAAACAAAGACATATTTAACAATCTTTCTTATCGAAAAGCACTTACTTTTTAATTTGCTCGAAAGTCTTACCACTGAGATAAAAAAAGCAATTAACTAATGTGAGAGCGAAATATTGAAAGTTGCGTGACTTTTAATCACAAATCTGTTAAGAATGTAGAGTAAAATTAAAGCGGCATCTTCAAAGAGAGGGAGCGAAAATGTTATGAGTAGATACGGAAAAAAAATCTAGACAATTTAAAGAACCATTTGTTAAGTGCTCATCGAAACTGGAGGGGGCATTAATGGAACAGAGTAATTAAATTTGGCTGGATAATAAAAAAGATGTTAGCATGTTATATCTGTGAAATAAAGCGTGAACAAAAAATAAGTAACTGTAGCAGTAAAATTCTTAAGTTCTAACAATGCTCCCGCTAGAAAAAAACAATAAAACCAAGAAGAAATACTTAAAATCCCTTTTTGTAAAATGGGAAAAAATAAAAACTTTTCAAAACACAGAAGTGAGAGCAACTGATTACTCTAAAGGATCGTCTACAAATTCATCAACGACATTTCACAATTGAGGACTGTTGGCACGTTTTTTTTTTTTTAACTGCGCGAAATTATTTCACTGTGTGCTGTTGGCTACACATAGAATGTTCACCAAGACGGCAACTTTGATTTCAGTGATTTTTCGACGCCGATCAAGCTGGAATATGAGAAACACTGAAGTCGCAACGATACAAAATGAAAGCCCCCGAGGACCGATCAAGGCAAAGCTGGACAGACAAAACTGGGGCTTTCATTTTTTAACCAAAAAATTTCATGTGTTACGTCAACGGAAAAAGGATGAGCTCTTCGTATAAATTTCTTAGTGCATTAGTGGCAGGCTGTTACAATAACATTACTACTGATGAGCAGATCATTTTGCTACCGACTGCCGTGGAAAATAAACTGCATTCACTTGAGCCTAAGGAATGTTATTTATTAAAAGCCCTTGACCATAAAGTAAACCTTAGTCGGTTGTTTTTTAGATCGAAGAATTTTGTCAGGGAAACTAAAAATATTTCACAGCTCCAAGAGATAAAATTTAGAGTTGGAAAATTTGTTCGACTCGCAAACTTCACAAAAATACGGGAATGAATGAAATGGGGTGTGCGGGATTTCAAAAACAATAATAATAATAACAACAACAAACAGTAAACAAACTGACAGTTGTTGAATGTTATAATCACTAGGTGTAATAAAAATTCAGTAGCTGAAAGAGAAAAAAGTAATACTGGAAACAATCGCTTCAAGTCACGAAGGGGGATCGATTGGCCATTGATCCCTTATGAAATACGATCAATCTGAACTGTTACCGACTGATATCGAGTATAGACTGGACGACTGGACAGATTGACAGCGCCGGGAATATTAAGAGTAATTATACAGCCTTGCCATCCCGATACTCCCTCAAGAGCTACCAAAATCGTCCTGTTTACGTCTATATGCGAAGCCGGAAGGCAATAGGCAAGTTTTCGTACTTGGCTTCTTGGCTAAGCGGGGAATGAAACTATTTTACGACTTTTAAATGTGACTTGTAGTTGGAGTTGGTCACGCCCTCACAATCAAATTATCAATAGATCGTTTCACATGACGTCACGGGGGACATGTTGGTGTACCAAAAACATCCTGTCACGATAGGTCAATTCCGAATTGCCTCAAACCTCAGTTTCAAAGCGAGGCTAACAGCCAATAAACCTCATTTTCACAGGAAAATTTGAAACTCGGAAATGGCCTACTGAACTCTTTCCTCTCGAGAAATTGGCATAGCCACTGAAAACGTGAGTGAAAACGATGTATAGGTCGAGAACAAAAAAAAGATACAAGAAAACGGGGTGGCAAGGGAGTATCGGGGTGGCAAGGCTGTATAATTACTCTAAATATTTAAGTCGTTCAGTCACCGAATCATTAGTTCATGCTTTTATCACCAGTAGAATAGATTATTGTAACAGTCTACTATATGGCCTCCCGAATTCACATATCATGAAACTCCAACGGATACAGAATGCCGAGGCTCGGTTGGTCACCAGAACACCTAGATTCTGCCATGTTACACCATTGTTTTTCCACCTTCATTGGCTTCCAATAAATTACCGTATAAAGTTTAAGATTCTACTTTTGACATTTAAGTGCTTACATGGTCAAGCTCAATTGATTTCATTACTATCAAAAAGCAATCCAGGTACTCTCTAAGGTCAAATGAGTCTATATTCTTCGAGTTACCAGGCATTAAGACCCATCCAACTCTTGGCGATCGTGCATTCCAGTCAGTTGCACCCTATCTCTGGAATGCATTACCTTCGGCAATTCGCAACATGAAGACACTGGACACTTTTAAGACTGCTGTTAAAAGTCATTTTTTCAATTTAGCTATTAAATAGATTTAATTGTTGCCTTTTATTATAGGTTTTTTTTTTAATTTATAGTTTTTAATACTTTTTTTGTAGTTTTTAATAGTTTCTCATGCTTTAGTCACCTTTAACGTAAATTTAATATAGCGGTGTTGTAAAGCGCAACCGAATATATTCATATAGAGGTTTGCGCTATATACATGTAAATTATTATTATTATTAAAACAAAGATAACTAAAAAAGGCATTTATAATGATCCTTAAAATATGGTTTCTTAAACATAATGCTAAAAGATTGTAAGGTTCATAGACAGCGAAACTTTGGCAGCGAAGCGAGAGATTGTCTGAGGACCACAACAACTAGTGTTTTCTGCAGATACCTTAATAGCACCTTAGGCTTGCTATTTAAGGTTTAACTAATAAGCGCGTCCCGTTTCACCAATTCAAAGAACGCGCATGGATAACTTCTAATTCGAGAATAACCTGGGAACGAGAACGTATCGCCAGATGTTCGTGTTCTATCGCTTAATTTCTTGAACGGTCGAAGTGGAAGCGAAAAACGTTCGTAAGGACACAGAGCATTCGACGCGTTTTTGTTGACACGAAAAGGAGGTTTCGAAAACGCATTTCTCTTTCACAGGGCCAAAAATCCCATAGATTGAGTATTGTTATCTCTCGACGGTTAACTGCTAAATAACAGGGAGCTTAAACAACTACGACGACGACCACAACGACAACCTCAAAAAACAACAGGTTTAATGATCAAAACAACAGCTCTGCACGTGCATCACGCTTTATAGTACATTTCTTTGACGTCCACTGCACGACTACGACGTGAAGCCTCCTAATTTGACGTTTTATGGAGGACGTGGACATACCACAACGAAATTTCCTTCCTCTTTTTGAACCCGAATAAAATCCTTAGGAATTCAACTCCAGGAAAAGTAGCCTGCATTTGACATATTGAGCTGGTTCAAGTGGACTCGATTAAGTTTGAAGGAAAGCAAATTTGGCGACGTTTTCACTGCCGCCGTCGTCGTTCTCGTTGCTTGAGGTCCCCAATAAGCTGCACAGGGTAAATATTAAACAATGAAGGGGAAATTTTATATTGCCGTCAAAGTCTTAAAGAAAAACACACGCACCTTTGGGTCCAATTTCTGATATTCCGGATTTTCCTCATCCACAGCAAAGAACAAAGCCTCAGAGGTCACGGTCAAAGAACCTGGGGCGACCACACACGGAGCAATTAAATGACAGGAGGTCGTGAACACCACGTGACCCGAAACATCTCGGCCCAGGTTCCGATCCTCGATGATCATTTCGGCGATTTCTTCTTCGTCTAGAGAATACGAGTCTTCAGCTTTGGCGGATGAAATTTTAGCGAAGTTTAAATGTTGCGGGCTTGCTGAGACATCATGGTTTACTCCTAGAAGTAAAGTTGAAAAATAATGACTTACTTATCCTTTTTTTTTCTTACAGAATCAATCGAAAAGTCATCGCCGAAGAGGGATTCAGTGCTCATAAAGGAGGTTAAAAGCAAACGTTAGGCAACTCCAAGGCAGGTAAAGGGGTCATGTCATGCTATTTGCTATTTGTTTAAAAAGCTGAATCGTGTCTTCACATCGATTGAATTCCATTTAACGCTACATTTAGGCATTGAAATTGTTTCCTGTTTGTCTACTGCTACGGATAGCAAAGATGGAAGTAAATTTTTAAAGTTTTAATGTTATGCCCGCGAAAATCACCAAACAATTATTACGGCTACTGTGATAGGATGGAATTTGTTTGCTAACTTTTTCATAAATCTACAGAAGCATTTTGTGTATGAAGACGATTAAGCAGTACTTTCCCGTGCTGCGATCAATTATGCGGTACCACATTTAAATGGAAGCAACTGACCAAGTAGTACTTTCCTCTGGTGCTAGCCGTATTGGAGGTTCTAGGCCTATTGCTCTGTGGGTAAAATTCTAAAGACTGAGGATTTGAATGAATGCTACTAAACAGTGCTTTCCTTCGGTGCTGTTAATTATGACGTTGGTGCAGGTTAGTAAAACTTAAGAGAGTGGAGAACTTTTAATGGTGTAGCTGCTTTTAGAGGAATCATCATCATATATTTGGATTTTTTACCCCTTGGATTACACGAGTCTGCTTACCCTCCACTCCTTCCAACAGTGTTGCTTCTGGATGACTAGAGCCATACTCATTCTTGACAAAATGCATGCGCCGTCGACTGCCATCCTGCCACATGTCCAGTTTGTAAAACTCCACACTTGATGGCTGCTGCTCCTCCGCCCATGCGCCATGTTCACTGGTTATTATATCAAGTACCTGTTCAAGTAAAAAATAACCGCTGACATGTACTCAGTTTAAGCTTTGAAAAACAGGGTTGGAAAAAAAAAAAACAAGCTAACAATAGGCTTGTTAACGGATAGAAGAGAAAAAGGTAAATGAGCTAATGGTTTTGTGAAGAGGGTATAACCAAGGCTAAAAAAACAGCGATGACGACTGTAATTCAAGCGACCCGTCATGGCAAAAAGGATACTATTTTTTACGTTAACGAATCAAAAAAATATAAACTCGTGTAAGGCTAAGCAGCGAAGGCAACTCCGGAGAACGGTGAAAAACAATAATATTTCTAATTAGCAATATTCCAAATTTGTGCACATGACAATTAGTTTAAGCTTAATATTAATACTTCAGAAAACACGGATACAGGAACAATTTCTGCTTTCCGTTTTCGTCTTTATTGACTCTTTAGTTGTGTCTGCTATACATGACTCGGGTGACTATGCGATTTCCCGCCAAAATAACCTCGAGTTGCATTTGGGACGCCATCCCTGTTGATTGAGTTATTTTACATTGGTATGCCTGTGGTGCGGACGGACGGTCGGTCGGTCGCTGTACGGTCACGTGAATACCAAATTTTCCGAAATGGGTCCATTTACTTAGCTATGGGGCTCCGCCCACGCGTGGAGCTCCGCTATTATATGGCTGAATCCGCGAGCGGGCAAGATGGGCGGGATTTCCCGCGATGGTCCCGCGATCAAGATGGCTGTATGTTGGCCTCGTCCATTTTTTGCGTTTTTATTGACCACGACTTCTTCTCGGCCAAAAAAAAGCAAAAAAGAACTTGGCCAATATCCTAGGTAAGTAAACTGTGACAACTATTGTAGAGTTATTATGTGGCAGTCAGAAGACTTCTTGGTGGCGATTTCGTTGGTGGCGAGATTACCGTAAATCCTGAGAGGCTCTCACCTTTTGAATGACATTCTTAGCGACCGAAAAGTCTCTTCTTTTCGTAGCAAGGAGAAGCTGATCCTGTAATTTGTCGTTTTCGCAGTACGTGGCTTCGGTTAAGCGACACAGCTCAACGAACTGCATATGCTTTTGCCGGGAAATTTCCTCCAGTTTATTCACGATGACAAACGCCTCGCTGGTTGTCATGACGATACGTTCGCGCATGGCGTGTGACAGAAGTCGTCCTTCGTTGACCAGCTCCATAAAAGCCATTCCTCCATTCCTGTTTAAGATTTCAAAACACAGAATTTTCAGTAAGTTTTCGTTCAGACATCTAACCTTAAAGAAAGCTTTCTATCTGCCAGCAAAGCGAGCTGCGAGTGAAAAGGGCTACAGTTCTCTCCTGTCGCAAATCATTTCGCTTGGTTCACTCTGGAGGCCTTTCGGGCGAGGATAGCGAGCCTGCATACAGCCTAGCAGATAACCTGCGATCAGTTTTTTTTTTTTTACTTTATTTTGTTTTAATTATTTTTTTTCTGAGGAGGACGGGTAAAGAAAAAGGGAAGAAGGACCGGCTGATCTCAAGTTACCTATTAGACATCTAACGATGCAGTTGTAAGTAAATGTGTACTCCAAGTGTATCACTGAAGGATGCTATTGGATCACCGAAATACACGATCACGCAACGTAAAATGTTAAATATGATAACTAACTCTTGCTAGGGACCAGGCTCCTCAGTGGAGAAAGAAACTGAGGCGAGTAAAGGGGCGAGCAGGAAGAAAGAGGCGAACCCAGCGGTAGCCTGCGTAGCATGGCGGTTTTGGTTGGGCGCGCTGAGTAATAAAGGCGGGCGAGGAGATTGGGGTGGGAGCAAAAAAAGACGTGCTTACCGCTGCAGAGAATTCTGCCACTCCTGAGAACACAACAACATAACTAGCTCGACAATAGAGTCCGTCTTCTGGCAAGAAAGTCCCTCTAAAACCAGCTCTTGTCCGTGACTGCCAATAAGGATCCTGCTAAGAAAGGGGCTGAAGTCCAACAACACTTCCTTGAGGAGGGACCCAGAAGACTTGAATCCAATCTCCAACTTCTCCGACAAACTCAACCGGCTAAAGTCTACTGAGCCCTTCAGCAAACTGGGCATGCTCGGTTCCTCGTCCCAAGAGAATACATCCTCCTCCACATCTGCAGAAGCACTCCGCTGACCACCCCAGCTGGCGGCTCGTGATCGGCTATCCACATCTTGAACTTCACTTTCCGACGCAGGAGGACCTGAAATGAAATGCCATTGTGTAGTTATTATAGAACTTAAGCAAAAACGACGGAAACGCGAAAACGTCACTTAATCTTTATTACTCTTTATTTAATTTCATACAATTTGTTTACTTTACTGTTGGGGAATTTTCCTGGTGTTGATTTTAAAGGACAGAAAAAAAAGAAGAAAAATTGTGGTCTTGTGTTCACGTCCTCCATAAAACATGAAACTCGGGAAGACTGAAGTCGTAGTCGGCAACAACGGCAAAGAAGTGTCCAATAAGCGTGCTGCAACTTACAACTTTCTTTATTGATAAATAAGTACACAAAGCACAAGTTAACGATAACAAGATGCGAAAGCCAGAGGCTTATATGGCGTAGGTCAGAGAGTTACAATGTGCTGCTAAGTTACAATGACAATAAAAATTAATAAGTACAAGATTTACAGGCAAAAGGCAAACTATTACAACACATAAAGAATTATTACCGCATATAAAGCAAAATAAACATAACTATTAATGATAGTGTGCAAAAAGTAATAAAGAAAAGAGTTTGAAGGTAGAAAAATTTTGAGTTCAACTTAGTTTAAACTAAAGATTTTCTTTGCTAATCGAAACCTATTTGATTTTTGACGTCCAGGCGGGACTCGAAACCCCTGGCCACACTGCTTCTCGGCGAGAGGAAAGCATTTTCCGCACCGGGTGCACGGGTTTGCCGGCAAAATTTTCAAACTTGTACAAGTGGCTATGTTCGCAGGCTACGCTACGCCACTCCTTCTCCCCTTAAACTCGAAAGAGTGTTTAATCTGTTATCCCTAAACCTTGAAGTCACTTCTAAAGTATCTACTCTACCTCGTTAAACAACTCACTTCTCGGTGTCTCAGGTGAAGCACCACTTTTCGAGGCTCATTTCGCTACGAAACATATCGCATATCAGAAACGCACCTGGACTAGTATGAAATCTTGCTCTGGCATCAGAGTCTTCAGACTTAAGGAGATCTCTGTACTTAGCCACCATCATTACAGCAATGAAGTACACGACTGTTAAGGCCAGAAACTGCGACTGTTTGCTATCCTCGAAGTCCCGATACACCACAGCGCGTAACCGATTCACATCCATCTCTTGAAGCAGTTTCTCTGGGTCTGTCACAGTAGTCATGTGACCAGGAATGTTCTGGACCATGTCCTGAAATAATCAAGCAGACATTTTCCTAATCATTTCTTTTCTCTCGTGTCCTTCCCTTCTGGTTAGTTTAAATACATCTAATTGCAATGGCGTCACAAAAAAGTTGAAACGCAAAAGAAAAACAAAAATAGGAATTATTTAGCCGTGCAAATTACGCTTTGTCATTTTGATAACCCCTGAAAACAATTTTGCAGTACTGTGTAATAGTACCCTTCCATTTGACATCAGTTGAGTTAAAAGAAGGTCAACTGGCTTAAAGACGTTTTGTGTTTCACACTTTCATCAGAGCAGATCTTAAAAGTTGTGAGTAGCCTGTTTAATTACTATTTGGCTTTCGTTTGAATTCTCTCTCACACTCCCTTTTTGTCCTTTTTTCTATCAATACCTTTCCTCAATACTCCTTTGGAAGAGCATCAGTGTGAAGAAGCTGTCTTCACTGCTTGCCAAATCATGACATTTCATGTTGAAAGCGCACCTCCGAGAGAAGATGAGATGACCACACGATAAGGCTGCTTTTCCCGTAGGAAACAAATCTCTATTTGGGATCAAGCTGGGCGTTAACTCTGCACTGGCGATGTATTTGGACACAAACGAATATCGAATTTCATGTGTGTCTTGATCTTATTGAATTTGAAAGGAACGGACTGCGCGGCAACAGATTAGTGACACCTGCCTCGTCCCCTGTCGTGCGCGATCACTTATTTGGGGAATATATGAATTAATTATGAAGGAACACGGGGCGAAGAGAGTGACGGGAAGGGGGCCATCACTCCTCGCTCGCACTCGGCGTTTGTTCCCATCATCCCTCACTCGCGCTTCTCATTCGTCTCCAGTACCCCGCTTTAAAAGTCCGTGCTCCCCACTAAGCCTTTGGAACTGAGTAAAACCTGAGGAGGAGAAAGTAGTGACACCAAAGCCGCAAACGACAGCGCAGGCAACCTTATGCACCTATCAATGTAAAACCCGTGGGGGGGGGGGGAGTGCGGGCAAGGGGAGGGGATTTGATGCCTGGGACTATCCCCTCTGTCGGGCTTTTGATCGTGTGAAGCGACCCCGGGGTCGGGACATTTGACTTTGACCGACAGAAGCCTGGTATCAATTCAGAAGCAGTTACCTAATCCGTCCCTCGAGGCTTCCTGAAAGTCACGTTTTGGAGAAAGGTATGAAGTTTTCATTTGTTTTAATCACCATAATCCGATACTTTAAACTGTCATCTAAACAGATAATGTCTATTTTGAGGAAGTTTTTATCTTCAAGTTCCCATCTGATTGTAAAACTCGATTGAAATCGAATTCCACCATGAAAGTC
>CALNXI010003626.1:6447-41385 GCA_942486025.1 Porites evermanni
GTATCACAAAGCATCACAAGGTATCACAAAGTATCACAAGGTATCACAAAGCATCACAAGGTATCACAAAGTATCACAAGGTGTCACAAAGCATCACAAGGTATCAAAGTATCACAAAGCATCACAAAGCATGATCACAAAGCATCACAAAGCATCACAAGGTATCACAAGGTGTCACAAAGTATCGCAAGGTATCACAAAGTATCACAAAGTATTGCCCAGTATCACAAGAAAATACGATGGGAAAAAGTGATTCTGTCAGCATAGGCAAACGCTGATAAATGATTATCGATGGTGAAAATCGATAGCAATCGGAGTTTAGCTTGTGATTTTCGACTACTTATCCCATGGCAATTGCAATCGATATGAATAAGCTAATTGTTATTGAATGATATCGATTGGATTTTCGATGATCGATTATAAGCGATTGATAACCCTGGTCTGATAAATGTAGTGATTTCTCGCCGAAATTAAGGTAATTACCTTGTTTTGAACTGCGCATCATCTACTGCGAATACTATTGCGACTTCAAAGGTGGTGGTGAATTTTTTTCGTGCACAACTAGGAAAAAACACTCAGAATTACAGTCACGCAGGGCGAAAACGAGGACGGTGACCCCATTTTTTTATTGCAGTTTTTCAATTTCCTAGATATGGCTGACATTTTTGCCAAGTTTGAAAAAAATCTGGATTTTACACCATTTTCAAGTGAATTACCCTAATAATGAAAACTTGTTACCTCCTTTCTCGATCGGGACCTGATTTGTCGTCATAAATCATATTATCTAACGAACTGAAAAAAACTAAAGCCCTGTCTGATAAGGAGAACAGCAGAGGATGTGATAGAGTGAGAAAATTGTCCAGGAGTTGCAGCAAGCAGCTCTCATTGACTACCGCATTTATTCGATTAACCGCACTGGGCGCTTATTAAATTTTTGGACCTTGAGAGTGGGCGCTTATTAAATTTTCACCATTCTCAGCAAGTGTAGTATGTTTATTTTGCAACATAACAATAAATGGTAATAACAAAACGCGAAGATGTAACAAAGCAAGGAGAATTCTGTAAAATACTCTGAAGAAAACTGCGTCTTCGGGAGGGTCTCTTATTATCTCTTATTGGAGTTTTTTCTTATTCGAAGTGGGCGCTAATTCGAGGTTGGGCCTTTATTCGAATAAGTACGGTACCTGACTTGTCTGAGGTCATCGACTGAGAACGAACTGGCTTGGAAACGGTCTGAGCTCTTGATTGTATCTGTAGCACCAAATAAACAATAAAACAGCAAACTGTTTTAACTAACTCTTTTGTCTGAAAACTAAACAAACTATCACACTAAGCCACGCAAAAATTTAGCCGAAGAAGCGACGACCGGAAATACGTCGGTGTTTTATGGTATCGGCTATCCTGTGATGTATCATCAAATAAACAATGAAAACAGACTCTTAAATAATCCTTTTATTTTTAAAACCTGATAAAGGCAAATCAAAGCAAAAAAACACGGCTTTCCAAATAAATCACCCTCGCAACGTGACAACAACTTACCACTATTGAAATCGGTGAACAGCAAATATTAAAATGAATCAATGATTACCAAAACTCCCCGACTGCTACGGAGCCGAAGAGATTATTTACCATTATTTTATACTCGTTGAGCGATATCCTTTGTATGTTCCTTTGTGACATTGTGAAATTGCCAAGGTTAGGAAGATTGATGATGGTACACTCACACCTTCTCAATCTCTCTTGTCTTTAAGTTACGCAAATTGTGATGTTGTGATGCTCACAAATTGCAAGGCCCAATCCCCCACTCCCCAAATCGGGCACCAAGTGTTAAAATTGGCTAGATCGCACCTTCGATCGTCTCCGTATCTTATTGAAATTGCCTTATGAAGCCAATAGCAAGCATCTAAGGGCACCATGAGATCTTGAAAATTTTCCAAATCGCTCTCTTCCGTAATATTTTTCAGAAAAGGAAGCAGTGTTCTGATCCCTGGGTTTGATTCATCTCTCCCACGAGATGCGAACTCGATCGTGTCACGATTGAAATGAGGGACAGTAACAGTTATACCCATGAACCTTTGTGGGTCGTGACGCACACCACCTGGGCTTTGTCTGTAGTCCCTCATTTTTCTCTCTCCCCGCCGCGTGTCGCCTTTTCTCGGGTGGGGTGATTTTCACGCGCGCTCGCGTTTCGCTCACTCTACTATCCCAGAGGAAAAATGGGAGACTACTCGTAGTCTATGAGATTTGCGTTTTCAGCTCACGAGTTATCCAGAATAATCGCGCGTGGCCTACGAATCAAGCGTTGTCTTTCTGATCTTTGCCAGTATTAAAATGTAGCGTATTTCCATATTGTATTGAATTTGTTTAAGGTGGCGGAACTCAAATAGAATCGAACGAATGTTGCTAGATAAAAGCGTTGGTTCAAAATGTTGATTATGTATAACCCGCAGTCCGTGAACACACAGCATTTTACTCATCGTAAAGGGAAGATAGATGCCAAAGCAAATTGCAATCATTGACCTCCGAGGCTTTGTGGGTGTCGTTTTGAACCAATTTTTTTGCCTGAGCTTGCTAAAATGCAGTTTCCGCAGTGAATCGCTTCGCGCACGCGCTGGTGCGTTGCGCTTGTACTTTTATGGCCTCTCTGATGGAATCTTGTACATTAAACGCACTATAGTTAATAATAATTGACTTTTTCTTTATATGGAAGAAGTGTGACATTATGATTTGAACTCTGATGGAATAAAGCCAGCATTGCATTCGTGAGATGATCGTAAAGGACAGTGTGTGCGTCTGTTTTTGAGGCTAACGATGTTACGATAAACGTGTAAGTGGTAATATTCACCGGCAGTGTGGTAGGCATTTTGATGTAGAAAACGTTAGATCTTCTAATCCGAGGCATTTGTTTGGTGACTATTATGCATGATCAATAATATAAAGCGTGGGCAAACGGCTACATAAAAAAAAATTCCGTTATTTAATGACGGGTTTGCGGAAATACTATTATTAGTAGTAACTCGGCCTAAATTCCTAAAGATGTCATAGTAGAGGCAGAAAACACAAAGACCAAGCGATCAAATGGATTCGGTCGAACAGCGAAATCGTCATCGCGCCAAAACGTGTCCAAAGCCCGCCAAAAATTACCAAATCTCGTCGCTGGCGCTATTTAACTCGTTATCCAGTCAAGAAAAAGCTATGTATTGCTGGAAAATGAAATCACTTGCGCACAGAAGAAAGTTAAGGGTTAATATGTCTGATAATTGCTTTAGCTCAAGTAAGCGAGTGTCATTGTAATGCCATGGTGTTCTAAACTCCTAAGTACAATTTTTAAAGCAACAGAAACACTAGGCAGGGGCACCCAACTAGAATATAGTTTAAAATCACTTAAACGTAGCATTGTTAAACGTATTTTAGTATTTAAACGGTAGATATTGGCTTATTTTTATCCCCTAAAAATTTTTCATCCGTTCGGATTTCCTAGCTGAAAGTGTAGTGATACGAAAATTATAAGGATCAAAACTTACCTTTTCCACAGGGAGCCCGAATGCTGTTTTAGCTAATAAAATAATAAGATGAATTTTCCTTTGTTCCTGTCACTGTCTTTATAAGTCGTTTTGGAAGGGATTTGAATCTGATCGGAGACGGTTATTAAATAACATTGCTGGTTATCAAATGTGTTTGCTTGTCTGGCACGTCGTAAATAAGACGCTCAAGTTTCGTCTCACCTTTCTAATATTGTTAACTAAACTTCTAATAAAATAATAAGATGAATTTTCCTTTGTTCCTGTCACTGTCTTTATAAGTCGTTTTGGAAGGGATTTGAATCCGATCGGAGACGGTTATTAAATAACATTGCTGATTATCAAATGCGTTTGCTTGTCTGGCGCGTCGAAAATAAGACGCTCAAGTTTTGTCTCACGTTTCTAATATTGTTAACCAAGAGCGGATAAAGGGGACAGAGAAGGCATCCCCCATACACACCCTATTCCAAAGGTAATTCGTCTCGAGTTATTTTTAAGACCACAGATCCCAAGGGGGATTAGAAAACAGCCAATCACATAGCGCGAATGTGTTCCGCGTGGATGACCCACGCTCAGAGCCACGCGTCCTTCACGAATTGACAAAGAACAAAATGGCGGAAGACGCGGAGAGCGATATTGCTTTTCGTTTTGTCGACGAAAACGACTACAGAGGGATTTCTGCTAAAGCTGTGTCAGCAAAACGGAATTAAAAAAAATCGTCCTTCCCCTCTTGTATAGAGCTAACAGTACAGCAGGGGAATCCTTAACACACTGAATATTCTCTCAGGATCATTTATAATTTACAGTTTGAAGAGAGCAATTTCTGGTTTGATATTCATTCTTTTATTAGTCTTTTATTATTCAACAAACATAACCCTTGGCGTCCTTGGCATCCTACTTGCTTTGTACAAACGACCGGTTTCAATAGACCGGCGAAATTGCTCATTTTATTAAAGCACTGAGGTTACGACAACTTCGAGTTAAACTGATTTCACGGGTTGTCAAAGAGTATAGCGATTCCCTTTCCCAGGTGAGCGCCAACTCGTTTCGCGTCAATATTCAGGAACGTTTTCGATCTCTTTACGCTTTCATTGCCTTTCGCCCAACATGTTTTTCGCGGCGTTTAGTCATGCGAAACCTCCACGAAACATCCACGCAGTGCGCGAGGTAACTTTATCCCGATTCTAAAAATAACTCGAGACGAATTACCTATGGAATAGGGTGTGTATGGGGGATGCCTTCTCTGTCCACTTTATCCTCTCTTGTTTTAACTAAACTTCTAATAAAATAATAAGATGCATTTTCCTTTGTTCCTGTCACCGTCTTTATAAGTCGTTTTGGAAGGGATTTGAATCCGATCAGAGACAGTTATTAAATAACATTGCTGGTTATCAAATGCGTTTGCTTGTCTGGCGCGTCGTAAATAAGGCGTTCAAGTTTCGTCTCACGTTTCTAATATTGTCATGTTAACTATTAACTCGATCTCCTTGGGAGATGATCTCGGGTTTCAATTTAACACGCGTGGAAATGCGCGAGGAAACTCGATCCGACGGCCGGCAGCCTTTGTCTGCAATTTCTACGACACGCGACGTGAATGACTCTGGTGAGTCGAATTATGTTTTTTCCTAAGTTGCTTACGAGATACAAAACAATAGAAGTTATTATTAAAATCAAAGCAAATTTTTACAAAGAGATTGCTCAGTTTACGATTCTTGTCGCTATTATTGGAAATAAAATCAGTAAATATTTTTTCCTTACTTGCCTTTCGCAAATACCCTATATTTCTACACGACAAACATACACGAGCGGTAAATTTAACTCGCGCGATTCAGCGTGGTATGATCTGTTTTCTTTTTCCGACACATCAAGCAGTCAAATAATAACAAAAACCGTCGCGAGAACAATAGAACCATCTTGACAATACACATGTCTGATCTTAGACTTTCAAAAAAGTCCTTCGTCGGATTTCATATGGCGCGGGCCAAGAGGTCGACTTGTAGCAAGTCTAGGTCTGATCTGGCAAACTTACTTCCGGTCAGGTCAAGTGTAGTCATAGATCGGACGAAAAGTAGCCTCTATCTGAGCAGAAGAACGGGCGTCAAAACAAACGAAACCAACAACCCCGTCTGATTGAACCTTTAATCAATCTAGGTGGCGGATACTAGCCGATTGTGTTCATTAACAAGGTAATCACGCCTCAAAAAAAAAGTGCCCTCATTTAGTCTCTTTTCTCTTCTCGTTAGAGGAAAGTTAATAGTTAACAATATTAAAAACGTAAGACGAAACTTGAGCGTCTTATATTTTACAATTAATGAATGAGGCTGAGTATCTTATGAAGAATTATGGAGATCTCAGGGGGTGTTATTCGCCTCGGCCCAAATTCCCCCTTCCCCGTTTAACGCCTGCAACGCAGGCTATATCACGCTGGACTCAGATCGTTCGTTTTGTTTGCGAAGTCATTTTCTCTGACCTCTTTTGAGGTCAAAATAAGGCTTAATAAAGTTTTTAGGTTTTTAATTTTCTCCAAAAGAAAAAAAGGAGAGAGACTTCCTTGATTTGCCTTTAGTCAGTAGCAGATGTGGAACCTTCGATCGAGGGTGACTTTGCTGCTCGCGAATTGACACGGACGGATTTTGATTTTCTCCCTGCTGGGCTGGCTTTGTCCGACGTGTCAACAGTATGTTTGCTGGTCTTAACCGGGGTACTTGCCGTGGATGTAATTGCAGGTTTAATGAACTGGTAAGACTGGCCCAAGTTACGAATTTTCCGGCCACATGGGTTACAGACCCGATCAGAAAGCTGCATGAAATGAAAAAACGGCAATCCAACTTCTTTACAAATTTCAGCTGACACTGAAACAACTTCAGACATTAAAGGTGGGAAAAAAGAGTCAAAGTGTAAATCCTTTAAAGAGTTGATTAAAAGCATGACTACAGAAATTGACAGTGACAGCTAGTAGTGACGATGATTTTGCAAAAGCATTTCAACCATTAATTGATACAAATATGTTCTTTGTGACACTTGATGAACCCACAGAAAGTGAAAAACATGCAATGCAGACCAAATCTTACATTTCTGATGCATTTGATTATTCGCATGAATTTCAAATGGTCAAAACACAAGGTCTTTCGGAATATAGGGAATTTGACAGATCTCTCATGCCAAAAACTGGCAATAATCACAGTCATCTTGAACAAGTAAGATGTTTCATTTTGAAAAATGGTTTTCAAGAACCAATAATTATATCATGTGATCTTACAACTGGAAAAGCCTATATCACTGAAGGAAACCATCGTCTTTGCGTGGCCATTCAGGAAGGTATACCATTCATACCATGTCGTGTTATTCCTCACTGGCTGCCCCCTAATGGCTGTTACAAAAAGCTTGAAATTTATTTTTCTACTTTAAAATTTGGGGAAACAATACTTCCTGAACAATTGGGATTGACTGTTGCACAGATTGGTTTCAATAAGTGAATTCCTTCACAAAAGATGCATCAAATCTATTTCTGTTTGTATGCATAAACTTGAACACTATCATTATAGTGTTCTTAAATTAAAAATAATTAGTATTAATTTGTTGATTTTAATATTTTGTACTTTGACAACAGAGATTCCTTGCATCCCTGGTCAAAAATAATTTAATGGAATATTGCGGTTAATATTGTACAATACAATTGCACATAGATTCTAGACTAGCAGTGTTATCCCTCTAGCATTAATATATGGAGAGACTGTTGAAGTCTAACCGTTTGTAGCCGTTTGTAGAGCCTGAACATTAATTTTATAACCTGCATGTATTTCAGGAGCTATCTATTTGCCACTCAAAAAATTACATTTTCCTGTCGTTGATTCATGCACAAAACATGCATATAAGCCTCCTGTTGTTAGAAGTAAACAAGGAAATTTCAAAACTTACCAATGATCTCTAGTGCCAACCTGTTGCAACAGGTAGTGACTTGATGTAAGCAGATTACATTTCATCCTCGGAGACCCAGGGGCAGTCAGTCAGTTTTCAAGCACAGGCGGAAGAGCCCCTGGGTACCGACTCTCACCGGACCATTTCCAAACGGTCAAGTGAATGCTGGCTCCTGATTGGGCACAAAAAATGCTTTGTATTATTGTGCCCAATCGGGGAACAGCATCTCCTGAGTTCTTTTCGTGAGTTCGTACACGACGCGATAGCTATTGACTCGATCACGGCTTGTCTGGCTCATGCACCAAACAAATGCACGCAGTCAGGAAACTTTCAGTTTGATACAAACACTTTATTTCAAAATACTGGTTGGCTGTCTTTACACTAGGCTGTTAAGTAAGACTTAAGAGCCGCTAAGTTTTACTTAACCAAAAATTCGTGTGTGAAGGCCTAAGTAAAATCTCAAGTAACTTTGCTTTGCATCTCATTAAAGTCGGAAAGTTGAAACGGTTCAAGAAAGTTTCAAGCGACTTGAAAACCATCCTTATGACCTACTTAGCTGACTTGCGGTTTTGCGGTTTCTTGAGCTTTGAGAAAGGCGAGACATGTCAATCAATCTTAATTTTGTTGCGTGGGAAAATAACCTGAAGTAAAAAAGAATCGGTTGTGTGTGAAGCTTTATTTTACTTGAAGTAATTAAAACTTACTTGTCTTGAAATATTTCTTAGCTTATTTAGGCTCTAGTGTAAAGACTACCACTGTCTACCCGAAAACTAAAGACGCTTTTCCAAAAATACAAGCTTGAGCTTACAACAGGTATTCATACTTGCATCGATCATGCCTTCGTAAATCTTAAGGAGTTTAAGATTCCACGACAGCTGACAGCCACGAAAACGTCGCATGAAAAGTGAATTCACATTTTTCAAGTCTCTATCGTGATTCTCCCAACTCGCTTACTTTGTCAAATGCAAGCGAACTCTTCTGGAGCTGATTTTCTATCAACCATATCCAAGTTCATAAAGAGAAAGAAAATTTTGTCATTGTTTGTTTACCTCCTTCACAAAACCTGAAATTAGGCATCTTCACGTGGTAGTCGTGCAGTGACGGCAAAGAAATCTGCAAAATGCGTGATGCACGTGCAAAGTTGTTGTTTTGCCTTGTCAAGCTATTACTTTTTTATTATCTCGTCGCCGCCGCATCTTAAACTTCCTATTATCTGATTATTTACGATACATTGTGATCCGTCAGAAACAGAATTTTCTCAGTGCAAAATGAATTGTTCCTGCTGATAGCATCCGAAACGTTTTTCGACTCATCGGTAGGTCCTTCGTTTCTGGTTAGGAAAGTAGAAAATGGAAGTTTCCCTTGTACGCACAAGCTTGGTGAACAAACCGGGCAACTGTGGCGACATAATACCCATCGTGTACGAACTCACGAAAAGAACTCACGAGAAACATGTTCGCCGATTGGGCACAATAATACAAAGCATTTTTTGTGCCCAATCAGGAGCCAGCATTCACTTGACCGTTTGGAAATGGTCCGGTGAGAGTCGGTACCCAGGGGCTCTTCCGCCTGTGCTTGAAAACTTTCGTCGCGCCTTTTCTCCCGGCCCGACTGACTGCCCCTGGGTCTCCGAGGATTTATGCCGTGTCCACATTTTTTCATTCCATCGACTTTAAAGGGATTGATGAGAAGAACTACGCACTTTGGCTCGCTGAAACTCGGCGTACATTAAGCTCAATGTATCATATACCAATCCTCTTATTCTGAGATCAGGATATTGCCACACCACCTCGCACGTTGCCCGAAAGCGATAAACGATCATACAAACTGTGCCAATTTATAGACGCTTCGCGGTACCTTTCTTTCCCTCATGTGATGCTTTTGAAACTTTTTCCGACTAAACCTTATCGCGAATATTTCCATGTTATTTTCAAAAGCTCCGCCTGTATTGAAAGAGGCAAAAGATGAATCCAAACATTCGGAAAATTGACATCCTTTGCAACATAACGAACAAGAAATTTGCCCGCCATTTTGAAAATCACCGATGTATGACATGACGTCACACTGGCAGTGATCAGTGAACCAATGCTTACCCTACAGACGGCCCCTCCCTCCTGCCCCAAAGCAATCCTTTCGTTTTGATGGCTTGAACAGATTTTCTGAAGAAGAATGGCCTTGCTTTCCAAGATTACCTCCAACTTTAAAGTTAAACGAAATCGTACATAACCTACAATAATCTACAATAATCACTGACACACGAATCAGACGACAATATTCTCCTTCCCGTAAACAACTAGCAGCTTGCATAATGTACACTACAGATGTGTTTATTTTTATTTCATCAGAAGTGAAGGGAGCTTCCGGTGCAATAGTTCTTCGGTGTTGATTGGTCGGCTACTCATTTCCGGAACAGCGATCAAGTGCGACTAATTAGGGGGTGTTTCTCATTTTCACAGTGTTTTCGGGCTGGCGTTTTCTCTTCTCTCTCCCCGCCCCCTACCCCACTCCTTTTGACTCGCCCCATTTTCTCCCCTCTTTTCAGCATCCGCTTTCGTGAGCAAACCATTCGCGCGCCATAAGAAAACGCCTGCGCTGCGGGCTAGTAGTTTTAAGCCCGGTCTCCCAAAACATTTTTTTCGGCCCTTCGGGCCTCATTTTGGTCCAAAAATAAGGGGGAAGGGGGGGGGGGGCCCTCGGACCCCTCCCCTGGATCCGTTACTGGAAACCTCACTATAAATTATCAAGAACGAGAAGTCCAATTTACTATAAATCAGTTATATATCTCCTATTATACTACTACATGAGAAATTTCTGCAATTTGATTGGCTTAGAGCAGTGGTATTTCAGCTTAATTTGAAATACCTACATGTGAAAATTACAAACCTTGTGTGGGTAGTAGTATAAACAAATAATAGCATGATTTGTACGTGACATTTCGCATAAATACCACTAGTGATATTTCAAAGTTGTCTCAAATTTCACTCGCCTAACGGCTCGTGAAATTACGTATAACAATTTCGAAATATCACTCGTGGTATTTATGCCAAATATCACTACAAATCATGCTATTACCTATACATATCTAAGAGGCAGCAGAGCACCAGTAATTAACTTTGTTCCAACGTAATCTTTACTATTCAGAAGGTAACCGACGTGTCAGCCAGGATTTAAGCCCTTGGACTGTATATCATTTACATATTAAAAAGCACTTGTATTTAATGCTAAAGCTAATAATGCCCCCATACTAAGACTAGTAACATCATATCCTAAGAAATTAGTTTACATAATATCGCAATTATTTTTTTAATTCTATATATTGGATGAAACTGAACTTCATGCTTAAACATTAATAGCTTTCAAAAGTAAACACCTGGATGTCACAGCCTCTAAAAGATTGCGCACACCTCAGCGCAGTGTAAAGTAGTGAGCTTTCAGAATAGTTACCGCCTTAATATTTAACAACATGTAGTGTTAACGGCTGTAGTAGACGGGATTTGACGGGAGTTTGACATCAGACTGGTTTATGATCAAGTCTGGGGTAAAACAGGGGTGCGTGATGTCAGGTTTCCTATTCTTACTTCGCTTGGATTGGGTCATGATTGAGGAAGGCAACAGCAAACAAGAGAAGAGGGATAAAGTGGAATTTCACAACAGTACTGGAGGACCTTGATTTCGCAGATGACATCGCACTAATGTCATCTAAGTTCAATGACTTGTACGTAAAGACTAAGAGATTGGGGAGGAATTAAGCAGCCAGAGCAGGACTCAAACTTAATGGGAGAAAGTGCAAGACACTATAGGACTGAGTGTTCTAGCAAGCGCGAGGTAACTTTATCCCGATTCTAAAAATAACTCGAGACGAATTACCTATGGAATAGGGTGTGTATGGGGGATGCCTTCTCTGTCCACTTTATCCTCTCTTGTTTTAACTAAACTTCTAATAAAATAATAAGATGCATTTTCCTTTGTTCCTGTCACCGTCTTTATAAGTCGTTTTGGAAGGGATTTGAATCCGATCAGAGACAGTTATTAAATAACATTGCTGGTTATCAAATGCGTTTGCTTGTCTGGCGCGTCGTAAATAAGGCGTTCAAGTTTCGTCTCACGTTTCTAATATTGTCATGTTAACTATTAACTCGATCTCCTTGGGAGATGATCTCGGGTTTCAATTTAACACGCGTGGAAATGCGCGAGGAAACTCGATCCGACGGCCGGCAGCCTTTGTCTGCAATTTCTACGACACGCGACGTGAATGACTCTGGTGAGTCGAATTATGTTTTTTCCTAAGTTGCTTACGAGATACAAAACAATAGAAGTTATTATTAAAATCAAAGCAAATTTTTACAAAGAGATTGCTCAGTTTACGATTCTTGTCGCTATTATTGGAAATAAAATCAGTAAATATTTTTTCCTTACTTGCCTTTCGCAAATACCCTATATTTCTACACGACAAACATACACGAGCGGTAAATTTAACTCGCGCGATTCAGCGTGGTATGATCTGTTTTCTTTTTCCGACACATCAAGCAGTCAAATAATAACAAAAACCGTCGCGAGAACAATAGAACCATCTTGACAATACACATGTCTGATCTTAGACTTTCAAAAAAGTCCTTCGTCGGATTTCATATGGCGCGGGCCAAGAGGTCGACTTGTAGCAAGTCTAGGTCTGATCTGGCAAACTTACTTCCGGTCAGGTCAAGTGTAGTCATAGATCGGACGAAAAGTAGCCTCTATCTGAGCAGAAGAACGGGCGTCAAAACAAACGAAACCAACAACCCCGTCTGATTGAACCTTTAATCAATCTAGGTGGCGGATACTAGCCGATTGTGTTCATTAACAAGGTAATCACGCCTCAAAAAAAAAGTGCCCTCATTTAGTCTCTTTTCTCTTCTCGTTAGAGGAAAGTTAATAGTTAACAATATTAAAAACGTAAGACGAAACTTGAGCGTCTTATATTTTACAATTAATGAATGAGGCTGAGTATCTTATGAAGAATTATGGAGATCTCAGGGGGTGTTATTCGCCTCGGCCCAAATTCCCCCTTCCCCGTTTAACGCCTGCAACGCAGGCTATATCACGCTGGACTCAGATCGTTCGTTTTGTTTGCGAAGTCATTTTCTCTGACCTCTTCTGAGGTCAAAATAAGGCTTAATAAAGTTTTTAGGTTTTTAATTTTCTCCAAAAGAAAAAAAGGAGAGAGACTTCCTTGATTTGCCTTTAGTCAGTAGCAGATGTGGAACCTTCGATCGAGGGTGACTTTGCTGCTCGCGAATTGACACGGACGGATTTTGATTTTCTCCCTGCTGGGCTGGCTTTGTCCGACGTGTCAACAGTATGTTTGCTGGTCTTAACCGGGGTACTTGCCGTGGATGTAATTGCAGGTTTAATGAACTGGTAAGACTGGCCCAAGTTACGAATTTTCCGGCCACATGGGTTACAGACCCGATCAGAAAGCTGCATGAAATGAAAAAACGGCAATCCAACTTCTTTACAAATTTCAGCTGACACTGAAACAACTTCAGACATTAAAGGTGGGAAAAAAGAGTCAAAGTGTAAATCCTTTAAAGAGTTGATTAAAAGCATGACTACAGAAATTGACAGTGACAGCTAGTAGTGACGATGATTTTGCAAAAGCATTTCAACCATTAATTGATACAAATATGTTCTTTGTGACACTTGATGAACCCACAGAAAGTGAAAAACATGCAATGCAGACCAAATCTTACATTTCTGATGCATTTGATTATTCGCATGAATTTCAAATGGTCAAAACACAAGGTCTTTCGGAATATAGGGAATTTGACAGATCTCTCATGCCAAAAACTGGCAATAATCACAGTCATCTTGAACAAGTAAGATGTTTCATTTTGAAAAATGGTTTTCAAGAACCAATAATTATATCATGTGATCTTACAACTGGAAAAGCCTATATCACTGAAGGAAACCATCGTCTTTGCGTGGCCATTCAGGAAGGTATACCATTCATACCATGTCGTGTTATTCCTCACTGGCTGCCCCCTAATGGCTGTTACAAAAAGCTTGAAATTTATTTTTCTACTTTAAAATTTGGGGAAACAATACTTCCTGAACAATTGGGATTGACTGTTGCACAGATTGGTTTCAATAAGTGAATTCCTTCACAAAAGATGCATCAAATCTATTTCTGTTTGTATGCATAAACTTGAACACTATCATTATAGTGTTCTTAAATTAAAAATAATTAGTATTAATTTGTTGATTTTAATATTTTGTACTTTGACAACAGAGATTCCTTGCATCCCTGGTCAAAAATAATTTAATGGAATATTGCGGTTAATATTGTACAATACAATTGCACATAGATTCTAGACTAGCAGTGTTATCCCTCTAGCATTAATATATGGAGAGACTGTTGAAGTCTAACCGTTTGTAGCCGTTTGTAGAGCCTGAACATTAATTTTATAACCTGCATGTATTTCAGGAGCTATCTATTTGCCACTCAAAAAATTACATTTTCCTGTCGTTGATTCATGCACAAAACATGCATATAAGCCTCCTGTTGTTAGAAGTAAACAAGGAAATTTCAAAACTTACCAATGATCTCTAGTGCCAACCTGTTGCAACAGGTAGTGACTTGATGTAAGCAGATTACATTTCATCCTCGGAGACCCAGGGGCAGTCAGTCAGTTTTCAAGCACAGGCGGAAGAGCCCCTGGGTACCGACTCTCACCGGACCATTTCCAAACGGTCAAGTGAATGCTGGCTCCTGATTGGGCACAAAAAATGCTTTGTATTATTGTGCCCAATCGGGGAACAGCATCTCCTGAGTTCTTTTCGTGAGTTCGTACACGACGCGATAGCTATTGACTCGATCACGGCTTGTCTGGCTCATGCACCAAACAAATGCACGCAGTCAGGAAACTTTCAGTTTGATACAAACACTTTATTTCAAAATACTGGTTGGCTGTCTTTACACTAGGCTGTTAAGTAAGACTTAAGAGCCGCTAAGTTTTACTTAACCAAAAATTCGTGTGTGAAGGCCTAAGTAAAATCTCAAGTAACTTTGCTTTGCATCTTATTAAAGTCGGAAAGTTGAAACGGTTCAAGAAAGTTTCAAGCGACTTGAAAACCATCCTTATGACCTACTTAGCTGACTTGCGGTTTTGCGGTTTCTTGAGCTTTGAGAAAGGCGAGACATGTCAATCAATCTTAATTTTGTTGCGTGGGAAAATAACCTGAAGTAAAAAAGAATCGGTTGTGTGTGAAGCTTTATTTTACTTGAAGTAATTAAAACTTACTTGTCTTGAAATATTTCTTAGCTTATTTAGGCTCTAGTGTAAAGACTACCACTGTCTACCCGAAAACTAAAGACGCTTTTCCAAAAATACAAGCTTGAGCTTACAACAGGTATTCATACTTGCATCGATCATGCCTTCGTAAATCTTAAGGAGTTTAAGATTCCACGACAGCTGACAGCCACGAAAACGTCGCATGAAAAGTGAATTCACATTTTTCAAGTCTCTATCGTGATTCTCCCAACTCGCTTACTTTGTCAAATGCAAGCGAACTCTTCTGGAGCTGATTTTCTATCAACCATATCCAAGTTCATAAAGAGAAAGAAAATTTTGTCATTGTTTGTTTACCTCCTTCACAAAACCTGAAATTAGGCATCTTCACGTGGTAGTCGTGCAGTGACGGCAAAGAAATCTGCAAAATGCGTGATGCACGTGCAAAGTTGTTGTTTTGCCTTGTCAAGCTATTACTTTTTTATTATCTCGTCGCCGCCGCATCTTAAACTTCCTATTATCTGATTATTTACGATACATTGTGATCCGTCAGAAACAGAATTTTCTCAGTGCAAAATGAATTGTTCCTGCTGATAGCATCCGAAACGTTTTTCGACTCATCGGTAGGTCCTTCGTTTCTGGTTAGGAAAGTAGAAAATGGAAGTTTCCCTTGTACGCACAAGCTTGGTGAACGAACCGGGCAACTGTGGCGACATAATACCCATCGTGTACGAACTCACGAAAAGAACTCACGAGAAAAATGTTCGCCGATTGGGCACAATAATACAAAGCATTTTTTGTGCCCAATCAGGAGCCAGCATTCACTTGACCGTTTGGAAATGGTCCGGTGAGAGTCGGTACCCAGGGGCTCTTCCGCCTGTGCTTGAAAACTTTCGTCGCGCCTTTTCTCCCGGCCCGACTGACTGCCCCTGGGTCTCCGAGGATTTATGCCGTGTCCACATTTTTTCATTCCATCGACTTTAAAGGGATTGATGAGAAGAACTACGCACTTTGGCTCGCTGAAACTCGGCGTACATTAAGCTCAATGTATCATATACCAATCCTCTTATTCTGAGATCAGGATATTGCCACACCACCTCGCACGTTGCCCGAAAGCGATAAACGATCATACAAACTGTGCCAATTTATAGACGCTTCGCGGTACCTTTCTTTCCCTCATGTGATGCTTTTGAAACTTTTTCCGACTAAACCTTATCGCGAATATTTCCATGTTATTTTCAAAAGCTCCGCCTGTATTGAAAGAGGCAAAAGATGAATCCAAACATTCGGAAAATTGACATCCTTTGCAACATAACGAACAAGAAATTTGCCCGCCATTTTGAAAATCACCGATGTATGACATGACGTCACACTGGCAGTGATCAGTGAACCAATGCTTACCCTACAGACGGCCCCTCCCTCCTGCCCCAAAGCAATCCTTTCGTTTTGATGGCTTGAACAGATTTTCTGAAGAAGAATGGCCTTGCTTTCCAAGATTACCTCCAACTTTAAAGTTAAACGAAATCGTACATAACCTACAATAATCTACAATAATCACTGACACACGAATCAGACGACAATATTCTCCTTCCCGTAAACAACTAGCAGCTTGCATAATGTACACTACAGATGTGTTTATTTTTATTTCATCAGAAGTGAAGGGAGCTTCCGGTGCAATAGTTCTTCGGTGTTGATTGGTCGGCTACTCATTTCCGGAACAGCGATCAAGTGCGACTAATTAGGGGGTGTTTCTCATTTTCACAGTGTTTTCGGGCTGGCGTTTTCTCTTCTCTCTCCCCGCCCCCTACCCCACTCCTTTTGACTCGCCCCATTTTCTCCCCTCTTTTCAGCATCCGCTTTCGTGAGCAAACCATTCGCGCGCCATAAGAAAACGCCTGCGCTGCGGGCTAGTAGTTTTAAGCCCGGTCTCCCAAAACATTTTTTTCGGCCCTTCGGGCCTCATTTTGGTCCAAAAATAAGGGGGAAGGGGGGGGGGGGGCCCTCGGACCCCTCCCCTGGATCCGTTACTGGAAACCTCACTATAAATTATCAAGAACGAGAAGTCCAATTTACTATAAATCAGTTATATATCTCCTATTATACTACTACATGAGAAATTTCTGCAATTTGATTGGCTTAGAGCAGTGGTATTTCAGCTTAATTTGAAATACCTACATGTGAAAATTACAAACCTTGTGTGGGTAGTAGTATAAACAAATAATAGCATGATTTGTACGTGACATTTCGCATAAATACCACTAGTGATATTTCAAAGTTGTCTCAAATTTCACTCGCCTAACGGCTCGTGAAATTACGTATAACAATTTCGAAATATCACTCGTGGTATTTATGCCAAATATCACTACAAATCATGCTATTACCTATACATATCTAAGAGGCAGCAGAGCACCAGTAATTAACTTTGTTCCAACGTAATCTTTACTATTCAGAAGGTAACCGACGTGTCAGCCAGGATTTAAGCCCTTGGACTGTATATCATTTACATATTAAAAAGCACTTGTATTTAATGCTAAAGCTAATAATGCCCCCATACTAAGACTAGTAACATCATATCCTAAGAAATTAGTTTACATAATATCGCAATTATTTTTTTAATTCTATATATTGGATGAAACTGAACTTCATGCTTAAACATTAATAGCTTTCAAAAGTAAACACCTGGATGTCACAGCCTCTAAAAGATTGCGCACACCTCAGCGCAGTGTAAAGTAGTGAGCTTTCAGAATAGTTACCGCCTTAATATTTAACAACATGTAGTGTTAACGGCTGTAGTAGACGGGATTTGACGGGAGTTTGACATCAGACTGGTTTATGATCAAGTCTGGGGTAAAACAGGGGTGCGTGATGTCAGGTTTCCTATTCTTACTTCGCTTGGATTGGGTCATGATTGAGGAAGGCAACAGCAAACAAGAGAAGAGGGATAAAGTGGAATTTCACAACAGTACTGGAGGACCTTGATTTCGCAGATGACATCGCACTAATGTCATCTAAGTTCAATGACTTGTACGTAAAGACTAAGAGATTGGGGAGGAATTAAGCAGCCAGAGCAGGACTCAAACTTAATGGGAGAAAGTGCAAGACACTATAGGACTGAGTGTTCTAGCAGCAGGGAGAACATTGTGGTGGATACATTTCTCTCAGCTTTGACGCAACACTACAGTTTCTTTAGAAACTCACAAAAAAAACTAAATAACTCAACAAGCCAACAAGCCAACTATTGGGAATTAGGATTGAAACTCTTTGAGTAAAACGTAAGCCAAATATACAGTTTTACTTCGCAGATTCACTAAATTCTATAGTAAGTAGTTCCCCCTGGTATGAAATGCTACTTGGTTGTCTATTCTTAACTTAAGGTGGGCGTTTGAACACATTTTGTCCTTTAATAATGAGAATTCGAAAACCTTGATTCCCTCAGTCAGTACCACAATAACGAAGATTACATGGATGTTCCGGGGGCGTTCCTTTGAAGTGATACAGGAAGAAATCTCCGCAGTTGAGTACTTCAATATTGATGGACCACCTGCAGCAGTTTGAGCCCCAGCTAAAGCAGACCTTTTTGGTGACTTTGCCTTCTTCTACTGACGGATGAGCACCATTAAGCCAGCCAGTGGCATGGGTACTACATTTGGAAGGAGCAACGCATGACGAAGGCATTTTTGTCCCCGCGTTACCTTGGAAACGATACCATCCATTCAGTGAATTATCACAAAGAGGTGGAGATGATCCGTAGGACACTTTCCTGTTACCGTTGGTCAAATTTTGGTAGTTGGGGCAATCTGAAACTTTTTATGAGCAAATATTTTAGCTTACTTTGTTTGTCATCTGTTCTATCAAAAATAAGACAAACAACAGTGTTTAACATAATAAAAGTTGACGCTTGTTGTTAAAAAGTCTCTTGAATGAACGTATCCTGGACTACGTACTCTTCCGAGCAGTCCCTCTTTGGCGCGCCAGTCGAAGGTCACCCGCAAGCGACCCGAGAAAGAATGGGACGTAAATGGGCCGAGCTCGCTTTCCGCTTCTCATGAACTGATTACAGGATCGTCGGAAATAATTCATAGTCCAGTTTCGACTTTGACATAATCGCTGAACTTATAAGCCTTGATGACGAATTTCTACAGCTTTAGCCTCGCTGAAGTGAATATATTCTCAAGTTCCGGTGGCAAAAAGACCAACTTATAACTCTATCGATTTAGTCCAATTTCAGGTACCATTCTGTCCGGGTATTTGGTACTTTAGAACTGTCGACTTGCATGTCAGTCATGTTAGTGTGTCATTAGGGAGCTAAAGCAAAGTCGTTCTAAAGCGATGCATGTCAATTGGAACTGGGACTTTTTGCATTCTTGGGCAGGGGTTTAATCGTCTCATTTTATAAGGGTAAAGACACTCACCCAAAGAATCTGCAGGGTAGCGGCAAGACCTAACTTCCAGTTTGCGGGCGTAGTTAAAAAAACGCTCTAGAATATAAGCTCCCTTTTGGTGTGCGTATTAAATAGTAAGTTTAGTTGAATAAGAAAAGGAACGTCATCCGGTTTACCACTTTTAAACAAAGGGAGTTTTTGTCTTAAACGGAAAGCATTATACCGTCTCAAAGTGCAAAATGGTCTCTCTGATTAAGTAATAAGCTGTAGTCCTTTATGGTAGTGGCCATTTCGACGTTGGGTGTATAGCGTGCGTGGCAGTTGTTAAAAGAGGAAGGGAAAGGAGACTTTTGGGCGCGCGAGGAGGGGAAGCCCACATTCCCTGTTTCCCTTTCTCTTTTAACCCCTGCCACGCAGGCTACACTTATTTCGTGGAAGACTGGGTTAGTTTTGGGACTCCAGCTCTTCTTTTATTGGCTTTAATGGGGTAGTGCATGAAACTGGGTCCAAAATCGTTCTCAAAGCAGTCACATAATGCAATTCAACACACCCCAAGTGACCCATACTCACGTGCTCTTTCAAAATGTCTCGAATGGTGTATAAATCTAGAGGTGATGTTACACGGGACGATTCGCAACGCCGATTTTTAGCGCAACACAGCGTTGCAACATTGTTGGGACATTGTTTCGAATAGTTACAACACTGTTCCAACATTGCAACGCAATATGCCTTCACGCAAGCAAATTTGTATTGCTATGTTTTTCTTTACTCTTATAGGGACGATCTGCCCAAAAATTTGTTCAAAAAGTCATGGCTCAAGAGCGCAAAAAGTCCACTTCCGGTTGCGTGGCTGCTTAAACTCCCTAATATGGAAGGCCGAAAACGTTCAAAACGCAGCCACAATAGTGCGCCATATTTATGGTGCCTAAGCTTTTCCAATCGACAAGAGGCAAAGGTTAGTCAGCCTATTAAATGTCCACGGTTAGGAATAAGAAGCCTGCAGTGTGTTTCTAGAGGTATTTGCAGTGTAGTTTAGAACTTACCGAAAGTTTCCATATTGCAGTGAGCTAGAACAGGAATGTTCTCTTTTATGGTGTATAACCAGTACTTGCCGCTGACCGCTTGTTCCTCGCTTTCCATTACTTCCTTGCAAGATTCAGCTGGCAGTTCAGGAATTGAGCCGAGAGGGACTGGAGAGACAGAACAGATTGAGAGAGGAGAAGTGTGACGTCATGTTACCGTGGTGGCAAAATTCCTAAATCACAACAACAGGAACGTCGGCGGCGAACAGCAAAAAAGCAATAGGTTTATATTAGCAAAAACAATCATTATGATGAGAAGATGGAATCTTGCTTTGATTTTAGTTCGAGGCATTTCGCGTTTCTTATCAGCAGTGTGCAGGCGGTGGTTCCCTGGCCAATCAGGAGATCGAACGTATTTAGTTCTGTATGAAAGACTTGTTATATGTTTAACGCGGCCCTTCCAGCTATTGCCATTAGTTGAAAATTTTTCCCACCACCTCCCCAGACTCCGACCAGCCACTGTCTACATATTCTTATGGTTTTGTCTTCTTTACTTTGTCGTAAGTGTTTGCTAAGAAAGAGAAAATATTAACTAGTTATTTTGAGATTCTTGCTTGGGTCATCTCTTCAGCAAACCAGTGCGCCACCATGTGGAGCTCTCGATCGTTTTCGTAAATTCGGTTTGGGAAGAGTCGCAATAAAAAACGACTTTGCACGTCCATCACGCTTTTTTGTACATTTCTTGACCGTTGTTCCACGACTGCGACATGAAACTTCCTAATTTCACTCCCCTGCTTTATGGAGTAGGTGAGCACAACACAATTTTATTTTCCTTTTTCTAAACTTAGATAAGGTCCTTTCGGATTCAACCCAAAAATGTCGTCAACATTTGACAAATTAAATGAAATTAAATAAGATCTATGAAGTTTGAAACAGTGCTAATCTAATTTTTAAGTGACATTTTGGTTTGTTGTCATCCAGGAATGTTTCTACCATGGCAACGTAACGTAATGACCTCTCCTCTCTATTGAACTCTGTTTTGCATTCACCCCTTTAGAAACGGTAGGAAACTGGGCCGAGTTACCTTTCGCAAAGACTTCTGGGATCCCTGTCCCCAGAGCAGTCCCATACTTCCTTGCAAAAGTTTAAGGCCCAGTTTCCATCTCATTTCTAAAGTGGGGAATTTGATTTGTTGCAATGACGCTGAAATCTTTATCAATCTTCAAGTCCTCGTGGCCTAAATACTGAAACGTATTACTTGAAGTGAATTTACAACAGCCACAACACCTAAACAGGTCTTTGATTGTTTTCAAATGTTTCAATAAGGTCTTCACTGTTTCTTAGGTAGTATTGTCGAAAACACCTTTTTACCTCTGTTTTTGTATCGTCTAAAGTAAAATCTGTTTGGATCTGACACGAAATCCTCAGATCTGGCTTCCTTTGTTCTGTTATTAAACTCGCACAAGAGACGAGAGATCACCCAATTGAAACTTTGGCATCGATCGTCTTCTCTACAAGCGAATAAGCAGTCTAGCGGGGAGTTTGCCTCCATCGTTTTGTAAATGTGTCCTTGTAACATCCAACCCAGTATGGATATCTCGTATCCACTGCTCGGGCATTGTGGAGTTACCACTGCGCAGTGCACTTGGCCCAAAACAGATATAACGGACATGCAGAAGATTTGTTTCAGCGCCTTCATGACTTAGCAGCCTTCAAAAGAAAAGCATTAATAAGTTGGACTTTTCTATTCGATAACGCCTTGAAAGATGTTAAATTTTTCGAAGTTATTTAGGGGAAAATAACATTAAAGGGTAGATACATACGTTGAACCAAGTAATGCAGATTAGAAGACTCAGCTGATGATACTTCTTGCTGCGGGATCTCTTTAGGTATAGAGAGTCGATTCGATGCTCATTCTAGTTCAATACAAAGGCGAGTACTTCACTTTCAGATTGTTAATTAAGGTTCCTATGATCGATCCCTAGTTTTCAAAACCTTTTTTTCACAGTCATGTCTAACGCTTTCAAAATGATAAAAGTGAAAAACAATTTAACTTTTAAAGAATCAAATTGTACCGTTTGCGTTTTTTTTAGCTAGGGTATATCCGAAAATTTGATGTGACAACTTGTTTTGCCGGTAGCCTCCTCACACGTGCAAAGCCCACTTTTGATACTAATCAAATTGCCGTTTAATTATTTATGGATATACTACTGTTATGACTCACAGTCATGTCCGGGCTGTCAACATTGATGCTAGTCAAAAACTACTTCAGTAGTTTTTAGCCCAACACAGCGTTGCAATATCGTTGCTACATTTTTCGAATGGTTACAACATTGTTACAGCATTGCAAAACTGTGTTGCGCTAAAAATCGTCGTCGCGAATCGTCCCATGTAACATCACCTTACGAAAAAAAAAAGATTGTAAACAGAGAAAGAGAGAAAAAATGTCAAAGTAAAATATACAAAACTAAAAAATAATGTAAATAATAAAGTTCATATACGGGATTATTCTGGGCGATTTAGTTTAAATTTTTTTACTTGCCTGTTTTTGTCGTCTGCGTAGCTCGTTTTCTTATTAATACTCAGAAGAGAACACTTCCATTTTCAGCTGCATTTGTCCATGGATGTTTGGTTGTTTTGCTGCCAAAGAACAATCTATATGCTAGGTTTTTTTCAGCTTTTAAATGGAAACTATTGTATCTCGTCGTCGCTTTCCCTCAGTGCCATACTTAAAAATTCTGCATTAAAGACTAAGTTTCATCAAGAGAGAATGTTGCATATATACATTATTCATTATTCTTTTCTTGTCATTATTTTTTTCAAAAAAGAAAGTCTTTAGAATGTCACACGTGTCAGACCACCCTTCATTTTTATTTTGTTATATTTTTCATTTAAATTTATGTCTTTTTGACATTTGAAAGCAAGAAAAATTAATCAACAGGACTAGTAATCAGCTATTTTTGAATATATTCGTCAATATTTTATGCGGTTTTATTTTCTCACTGTATGTGGGATAATTTTGGTAGCTATGAAAGGGCCGGGATCATATGGGAAATATTTAAAAAGGAAAAAAATATCGCCTCATCCGTTAGCTTATCGTGGGGTATAAATGAAACAAACTTATAACGTTTTTTTGTGTTCCTCAACGTCGTTTTGAAGCGATTTGGCTAGCGTTGTGATCCCAGCGGGCGAATACTCCGGATTTCAAGTGACGGGGATGGTCGAATGGGGTTAAAAATCAAAACCCAAAGAAATTCCTAAGGCTTCCAACAAAAATTAACACCCAAAATATCCTATGCCGAATTTCTGAGCCTTAAAAATTTGGCCTGAGAAATCACTGTAAACTGAGCTCTGGAAAACCCTAGAACTCGGGGGAGTCGCTAGGCTCGATTTCCGCCGTCTCCCGGGTCCGGTCTCTGGCTGTGGGGTGGTTTGGGGTCTATTACAGATAACAATGGAGACTGAGACATAGAGTGACGTTTTTTGCGGCAAACGGCAAATGAATTTGTACCACGTGACCAAGTTTTTCCTGAACTTGCACTTTATTGTTAATTACTTCCACCCCAGATTAGTAACGATTGTTTTGTACTGTTTTTCATTAGCTGCAAATTTTCTATTTTGAGTCTGACGTTTGCTGTTTTCTACTATAAATTGTATATCTCCTAAGGGCGAAGAGGCAGCAGGGCACCAATATCGTGGTTCCAACGTAGTCTTTACTATTCAGAACGTAACCACCGCGTCAGCCACGGGTTAAGCCCTTGGACTGTATTTCATTTACATAGCACTTGTATTTAATGCTAAAGCTCGTTATACCCCCATACTAAGCTAGTAACGTCATATCCTAAGAGATTATATTACAGAATATCACAATTATTTTTTAATTCTATATATTGGATGGAACTGAACTTCATGCTTAAACATTTAAATCACTTTCCAAATTAAACACGTGGATGTCACAGCTTCTTTGATTGCAGTGGCTGATCCCGCCCCCTTGTTTTTAGACCAAAATGGTGCCCGAAGGGCCAAAAAAGTTTTTCTTGACCGCCCCCCTTATCTCAGAGTCTGGATGACCGCTTCCCCCCTTCCCCTTATCTGAAGGTCTGGATTCGCCACTGATTGAGTCACAAGCTCAAGGCATAGTACAGTAGTGAGCTTTCAAAACAGTTACCTCCTTAATATTTAACATGTAGTGTTAACGGCTGTTGTCGAAGGGATTTGACGGGAGTTTGACATCAGACTGGTTTATGATCAAATCTGGGCTAAAACAGGGGTGCGGGATGTCAGGTTTCCTATTCTCACTGTGCTTGGATTGGGTCATGTCTGAGGAAGGCGCGCAACAGCAAACAAGAGAAGAGTGATAAAGTGGAATTTCACAAAAGTGCTGGAGGACCTTGATTTCGCAGATGACATTGCACTAATGTCATCTAAGTTCAATGACTTGTACGTAAAGACTAAGATATTGGGGAGGAATTAAGCAGCCAGAGCAGGACTCAAACTTACTGGGAGAAAGTGCAAGACACTATAGGACGGAGTGTTCTAGCAGCAGGGAGAACATTGTGGTAGATACATTTCTCTCATCTTTGACGCAACACTGCAGTTTATTAGAAACTCACAAAAAAACTAAATAACTCAACAAGCCAACAAGCCAGCTATTAGGAATTAGGATTGAAACTCTGTGAGTAAAACGTTAGGCAAATATACAGTTTTACTTCTCAGATTCACTAAATTCTATAGTAAGTAGTTCCCTCTAGTATGAAAAGCCACTTGGTTGTCTATTCTGAACTTAAGATTGGCGTTTGAACACATTTTTTTGTCCCGAAGAATGGGAATTCGAAAACCTTGATTCCCTCAGTCAGTACCACAATAACGAAGATTACATGGATGTCCCAGGGGCGTTCCTTTGAAGTGATACAGGAAGAAATCTCCGCAGTTAAGTACTTCAATATTGATCGACCACTGGCAGCAGTTTCGGCGCCAGCTGAAGCAGACCTTTTTGGTGACTTTGCCTTCTTCTACTGACGGATGAGCACCGTTAAGCCAGCCAGTGGCATGGGTACCACATTTCTGAGGAGCAACGCATGACGTAGGCATTTTTGTCCCTGCGTTACCTTGGAAACGATACCATCCATGTGGGAGTAAATTATCACAAAGCACTGGAGATGGACCGTAGGACACTTTCCGGTTACCGTTGGTCAAATTTTGGTAGTGGAGGCATTCTGAAACACAGATATTTATGAACAAATGTTTTAGATTAGTTGGATTGTTATCTTTTCTTAAAAACAAGTGAAACAACAGTAAACATGATAAAACAAGCTTAAACAGTCCGGAATATCCCTAAATTTAAGGACAGGGCCAACTGGTCACGCGACACTTTTCAACCAATGAGAAGGCGCGCTTGTGTTTATCAACAAACAAATCAAAACATCGCCCCAGTGATCAAAAATTTTCAAAACAACGGACGGAGTCGGACAGAATCAGTCATCGTTTCGAGGTTCTCAGGTATATTTTTAAGACTTTTCATGAGGCATACACAATTTTTTTAAGTGGACAGCGTATCGGAAGCCATATTGGAAGTGTCTCGTGAAATATTCAGCACATTTTGTGGCTTATTCTTCTTTTATCTTTTAAACAACGCGATGTATAGGAGAGATTTTGGTCGGCTTTCAAGGTAGATGAACAACTTGTATCTATTATTTTTTCGATTCACAGATTTTTTTACGAAGTTCTAGATATTTTTCCTCGATTGTCATATCGATTAACTTTTATCATGTTGAATGTGGGGGTGGCAGACAACCTAGAATTTTGGTAGACAATTTTTGAATTCCGAGGTCCAAAACACGTAGGTTTTCCACTCCCGGGTTTCTCACAAAAGCCGTGTTATTACTTTTTTTCGCATAAGTACGAGCCTTTGCCTTTTTTCTTTTCAAGGCCAAAAAAAACTTTATTATTCTTATGGATATTCACGTCCAACATCTCGCCACACTTTGCCGAATTTGCGGGGATGAAATTCAAGATCACAAGCGCAAGGTAGATACTAACCGCTTTGTTTCTGAAATTCACTAATCTGGAAAGATTTAATGTTGTTGGATTCTCCAAATGTTCATCCGCCGTTAAAAAACAATCAAAGAAACAAGGCAAATCTCAATTGTAAATGCTGTATTTCGCTGCTCATTGAACATGCACTGATTATCTGGGATAAAATTAAAACATTGCAGGTACTACAGCAAGCAAAGAAAGCACCAGATGCGTGAAGTTAACACGAAACAACACAAAAAAACAAACAAGAAAAATTAATAAATTTCAACTACTTTCTATTCTGGTTATGATGACTGGTTCTTTGATTCTTGTCCTGTAGAAGTTAATAGGTAGTACCAATGCTGTTTTGTACGATCTCAACAAATTTCCACACTCTCTCTAAGGCTATTTTTTATTTACACGGGACGAGTTTGCTTCTATCAAAAATCTTGCATGCCATGCCAGTGAAGCCCCAGTTCGAACACCCCAATGATTCCTTGCAATGATTAATGCTCTATATTCTCTAACATGACATGTTTTCTTTGAAATATTAAATGTGCAACCTAGACCAGTACTGTAAGCTCATCTTTAATTCTGTCCGACTCCGTCCGTTGTTTTGAAAATTTTTTATCACTGGGGCGATGTTTTGATTTGTTTGTTGATAAACACAAGCGCGCCATCTCATTGGTTAAAAAGTGGCACGTGACCAGTTGGCCCTGTCCTTAAATTTAGGGATATTCCGGACTGTTAAAGGTCAAATGAACCAAAAATTCGACATTTTTTTATTTTAGCTCAGTTCTAGTGAAATATGTTTCATATGAACCGAATAAACACACTATGAAGTTTCAGCTCAATTGAAGCAAGCATCTCCGAGATATTCGCAATTAAAAATTGTTATTTTTTGGCCCTTATCTTCGTAGAGTGGTCGGAAAAATTGTTGGTAAAAACAGCTTGTGACGTCAATGTTGGTCAGGTGAAAAAAAGCGGGAAATTCAAAACCGTGTTTTTCGAAGTCGACTTGGAGCAGAAATTGTGGTGGTTTTTGCGGCCATAAACCTAGAAAGAACAAGCAATTTGTCTTCAAAAGTTGCAAGCTGTGGTTATAACCTTATTATTTAATTTTCTCGAAGAATAAAACGGACTTTAACGACGGCATTAATTTCCTTGCGCTGTACTGGAAATGTGCGTACGTAGGTCCAATTTTTTTCAAGATGTATTCACAAAATGTGTTCATATAAAGACGTTTCTGGATATATAAGGTCCGGAGCTCCACTGTGGACACAAAAACAAATATCTTTGCATAGTGATTTGCCCAAAGAAATTCACGCTTGCCCACAATGTGTTTGAGGTCATTGAACTTTGTCGCACTGGAGCTGATATTTTAAAACCCACGCTCGATCGACACTTGTGCTTCGCAGAACACTAAAATATAAACAAATCCTCAGTGTAGAAGTTTTGGCGTTGATATGTGGGCAGAAAAAGAGTTAATCTTTATCTACTAAAATCTTCCGCAAAATCGGTTTCAAAGCAACTACAGTTTTTTAAACTTGATCGTTTCGCGCAGATAAAGTTTGCTTTGTGTTGTCAAGTTGAACATGCATAACACTTCTCAAAAACAGAGTAAGATTTCCTTCAAACAAAGTTGAAGTTACGTTATTGCAAAAACTTCTCTCCAGTTATGTATATGATTTAATTACCGACTGAGGTCACTTTAAGCTCGCAAGGAGAGGTGACAAGCAAAGAACAATTCCGTCATGCATAAAATTCAGCTTAAGTGAACTAAAAAAAGCTTCAATAAGGTTGCAAAACAACAAATTTCCACTCAAAAAACTTAAGGCTTAAGGCTCTTATACCTGCTGACAATGAAGAAGTGAATTTTCTGTGCGAAATAAACTACCTAAAGATCTTAAAAGCAAAAGATCAGTTGCAAGCTTCGCACCCAAGCCATTATTCACCATTTAGCTGTTTTTATAAACTGGTCCATGCGAGAGTCTTCATTCAAGCAAATTAAACGCAGCAAACTGAATCATTAGAAGGTACAGAAAACTGCACATTAGGGTTTGTTTTGCTCGCTTCAGTCAAATCCAGCTCCAGCAATTGTTTAAGGGCAAAGAATCAATTGTTTTGAAGTCACTGCCGGCAGTTGTCGTTCTCAGCTACTTCACAGCGAGTGAAAAGGAAAATTTGCGTACAGAAAGAAAACAAAACTACGTAATTAAAAATGAAAAACAAAAAAAATACTCTGACTATTATTACTTGAGCAACAGAAAAGTGATCGAAGTAGTCTGGTCTTCTCGAATAAGCTTGCTAGCCTTCTATAGTTCCGAGGGAGTTTTCAGCGCTCAAGTTTGTTCACTCGCAAGCGTTAGCATTACGGTTCTTTGACATAAGACAAGGATAAAGCTGGTTCTGCAAAGGTAAATGAATCTGGGCACGTAAAAAAACTAACCGTAACTACTAATAACACAAGCGGGTTTTAATTCAGCCCGGCGAAAGAAGGCGGAGCACTGGACACAAAATCAATCTACAAATCGAATGCACAATTATCAGAGAAATACAAACCTCTTTTGAAATGTTCAGAACGTTTTATTCCTCCTCAGACTGACGGAATGATCTGTTTTTACTCTAACATTGGTTGTTCTGAATCCAAAGCAATTTTCAAGTGACGAAAAAACAACAACAACAAAAACCAAAAAAAAACGCCTTTACAAGGAGCAAACGTTCGCACCTCGTGTATTTCATTCAGTCTCTCACAGAACGAGACAAACAAACGCAGGCGATAAGGGATGCGCAGAAGCTTGCGCAGAACGTTTTTCCGTTCTGAAAGACCAACATTGACGTCACGTAGTCTCCAGTCTATCACGCGGCCATTTCAGAAACGTTTTCGTGAAGTCTTCGGAAATGCTCGGATTTTGATCTTTTATCTTTCTATAAAGGCTTGGGAAGAAAAATCTTTACCTAAATCTCACTTAGGACGGTTCTTTTTAGTGTTTGATGAAGGTAAAGCGGCAAAAGAAAACATTTCAATTTTTTGGTTCATTTGACCTTTAAGCTCCAGAACTATAAAATTCCCTTACCCTATTACCCTAAGGCTCATCGTTTTCTTAGTTTTATCATTTATTTCTTCATATATATTTTTAAAACACCATAAAGTATTTTACAAACAAACTTCGTCATCTTCGTCGTTGCACAAACAAGTTCAACAGATTCATTTGTTATTGCTTGTCTTTCCAAAATATGGAATTCTCCACTTATGCATGATATTTCGAACTGAGCACCTTAAGGTGATGCCTGTGGATATCTCTGGATTTCTTTCAAGCCACAAATATATAATTAATAATATTAATAATAGTGGCTACCTGTCCTTTTTTCGCAATTGTTTCCTCCCCATCCACTACTACATTTACAGATGTACTCTTCGCTTTCGTTTTCAAAACAGGTTCCTCCATTGAGACATGGACTGGAGTCACAAGCTGGGGAAAAATGGCACAGTTGAATGAACATGAAACAATAAGACATCGATAAAAAAAAGACCCCTGTGTACACAGGCTAATAAAAAAAGCAAGGTTTACGGTCATTTCGCCATCAAACCATGTTCTGGCGCCTCCCCTTTTGATGCGCAAATTTAGCGACGTTATCAACATCAGCATTTTTGTCAAAGTTATGTATATGTAAAATCGCCAAGGATGAAAGTCGCTCATCTGTCATCGTATTACGCAGTGAAGTCTTTATTCTTTTCATCGAGCTGAAACTGAGCCGCACGCCGAAATAGGGTAAGTATGAAGTGTCTTACTGGATAGAAAGCGGCATTGGTTTGATCAAGTGTTTCCACGAGAGTCTCTGGAAGGGGATCATCAGGTAGCCTGATGAAGTCTCATTTCATACACTCAGCCTCTTCTCGGTAATTTTAAATTCTTCATATAGTCAAATAATAAATTCATTCACACTTTTCAGAGATGTCTTGAACAGACATTTAATTTCCAAACGCGCAATTTATATGTGATGTATTTACATGTGATGGTATTACAAACAGTATCTGTAATTACTATTTGAGATGTTAATTTGCTTACATTTTATGGTGAGCCAAAAGTAAATTAAAATCATTTTAAGCCTACTTATTCAAAAAGTAATTTGTAGTTTATAAGAAAAAAGTGCCAGTTACATAACTGAAGTACCTGTTGTGATTTTGCCATAGAGCTCCACTCTCATGCATATCCCATTTTTCCAAAATTTTGGTTGGAAGCGAACGTAGCGAGCCTTCATTGGTGTATTCAAGGTCTGATACACGACTGTGTCCTCGTCGGTGTTTCCGGTATATAACTAATTTTAGGGAAAACAGGATTTTAGAGAATCCAGAGAACATAGATAAGTCACATGTTATGAGATATTCTCCTCTGTTTTATGGAAGAGGTATTACGGTGTCATCCAGTAATTATTCTAACGTACTTTGGTAAAGTAAATAGAAACATAGTGTACGGAAATAAACATTAACAATGCTGATATTGAAAAACATTCAGATTCAAACAGAGAAAGTCAACTGTTACCTCAGGATCGGTGCACTAATTACGCTTATTATTCATTTAAAATATTAACCCGATTCTGATTGGCTAAAAGCACATGCATAATTCACCATAACCAGCCACTGATGACCAAATTTGGAAGAATTTTGCGATTACTCAACCGATGACGTCAAAAGTGCAGCTTCCTTTCAGGTTAATGCCCCGTTAATCGAGAAGACCTGGGGATGAGGTTGAGTTGTTTTGGTTGTGAAAACAAAAATGGCGGATCATATAAAAAACAAGCTTTTCTGTCCCCTAAAGAGGCACTTTCACCTAATTCAGACGTTTAGAGAAAAGTATTTCAGCTTTGTGGAACTCTAGAGAAATATATATAAGCATTGGGATTTCCTTATAAGAAAAACGAAATAAGCTTACCCTATGGTCGGTATAAAACATTTTACTATCATTGCTGTATTCTAGTTCGTATTTGGTTACACTTAAAACAGATTTTGACGTGCGAGCTCTGCACCCTTGTGTTGCTACTCCTGTTATTGTGTAATTGTCAAGAAGAAGGTCAACTTGCAGCCATTCACTGATGCAGCTTGTGCTTTTAGGTTGCCAACCGAATGGTCTTCCTTGTGGAGTGATATAATGTAACCTTCCATTAACGGCTCGATAGGCTTCCCCTTCAGAGGAAGCAGTTATTTGGTCGTCAGCAATCTTTCCGTTTTCCATTCCAAGAGCCTCACGGCATCTCCCTCCTGTAAGGAAACTTATCAGTCTACAGCTGCAAAACATTGCGGAGTTTGTCGTTATCATTATCAGTAAGACATACTGGTCGAGCCGCAGAGGCTAGGAAACATTTTGATATCTCTGACTTAAACTGTTAGTGAAGCGAACGAATCATAAAATGAAGTAAGACTAAAAGACCAAATTTTGTAGCTGGTAAAAAAAATAGGACAGTGAAAATAAAAAAACAAACAAACAAAATAAAACAAAACGAAACGAAAAACAAACCAGTAGAAAAGAACGGGGAATCAGTTCTCTGACTTCTCCGCTGAGGTAACTTAAATAATTACGATATATTTTTATTGATGCCGATACCCCAAAATTGAAGTCACGCTATGACGAGTTCCCTAAGAAAGTCTACTTGGGACACTAAGACATGAGAGGACAGAAGCGAATCGCAGCCTCACAATCTTAGACGGGGCGAGTTTTTTGGCCGAGAGATTGGAGATAAAAAAGGTAATGGTAATACAGGGGCGGATCTAGGGAGGGTGCAGGGGGCAGGGGGTGCGCATTCCCCCCCCCCCCCAGGAGGGGGCGGGGGGGTTTCTTAAAACACGGGTTTTCTGACAAAAAAACACTAAAATAATTACATGGAAAAAATGCAAGAAAAAGTACATCAAAAAGGATAACAGAAACACAAAAATGATAAGAAGAATAAATTATATTTGAAAGTGAAATAAAAAACAGTGAAACCGCTGTTAAGCGGGCCCCCAAGGAAGCGAAGACGAGGGCGGGGCCGGAAATTACCCCCCCCCACTCCCCCCTGAGATGACGTGCGGTTTTCTAATACAACTGGTATTCTGCAAAAAAAAAATATATGTGGTTTATTGGTGTTGAAGTAGAGCAAGAGACGAGTGCACCCCCTCCTAAAAAAAATCCTGGATCCGCCCCTGTAATGGAAGGTTTGGTTCCCAAAAAACGTCGGCGAAATTCTGCAAAAATGAGCCACTCCCTAAGGTACGAGCTGCGAGAGCCAGTAGCCAAGACCGAGCCTAATAACAAGTCGCTCAAGTGAGTGACCAACTCTCTGGCTGTAGGTTCGTTGGCACTGCTGTTGGAAATTCGTCCGCCTCCGGCGAGAGTTACTTGAATCCCTTTATCTGTAAACGGGAGATGCACGACTATTCTTTAAGCCGGGGACTTGGCTAGCTCGAAATAATATGATATATCCCCTTGCCCCTCCGTATCTAGCAGCTGAGTACTAGGTCACGTAGTAAGAATCATGACCTGTTAATGTTTTTGAGGCTCGTTTGTTTATAATATCTACAAGGGCCGCATTGTCAGTAAAAGACAAGACGCAACTATTTGCCATGGTGGGCCCCCAAATATGTACCGGGAGAGAAATAAAAAACAAAAAAAAGAAAAAGCCTCTAGTAAAGTTTGATTTTCAAAGGCAGTGCCATGCTATAGGAAAAGGGCCTTAAACCCAGTGCCCCTTCGCTCCGTACCCCTTTGATGCCACGGCATCTGTATATAATTCGAGAGTCCATAAAGTGTCCCATAGCTCTGACAGAAAAAAAATTAAACGTTCTGTTACAATTATCTGTGTAGCCAAATTCGGATATCATGTTTATCTTAGGTGTTTAAATGGCGGACGTGATGGTAGGGGCGTGTAACGCCTGCGGTAAGATCGATGCNCAAAAATGAGCCACTCCCTAAGGTACGAGCTGCGAGAGCCAGTAGCCAAGACCGAGCCTAATAACAAGTCGCTCAAGTGAGTGACCAACTCTCTGGCTGTAGGTTCGTTGGCACTACTGTTGGAAATTCGTCCGCCTCCGGCGAGAGTTACTTGAATCCCTTTATCTGTAAACGGGAGATGCACGACTATTCTTTAAGCCGGGGACTTGGCTAGCTCGAAATAATATGATATATCCCCTTGCCCCTCCGTATCTAGCAGCTGAGTACTAGGTCACGTAGTAAGAATCATGACCTGTTAATGTTTTTGAGGCTCGTTTGTTTATAATATCTACAAGGGCCGCATTGTCAGTAAAAGACAAGACGCAACTATTTGCCATGGTGGGCCCCCAAATATGTACCGGGAGAGAAATAAAAAACAAAAAAAAGAAAAAGCCTCTAGTAAAGTTTGATTTTAAAAGGCAGTGCCATGCTATAGGAAAAGGGCCTTAAACCCAGTGCCCCTTCGCTCCATACCCCTTTGATGCCACGGCATCTGTATATAATTCGAGAGTCCATAAAGTGTCCCATAGCTCTGACAGAAAAAAAATTAAACGTTCTGTTACAATTATCTGTGTAGCCAAATTCGGATATCATGTTTATCTTAGGTGTTTAAATGGCGGACGTGATGGTAGGGGCGTGTAACGCCTGCGGTAAGATCGATGCAGCGCAAAAAGGCGCGGCCTGGAGTGACCACGGAACAACAAACGTTTAAAGGGCCAATTAACGACTGTGGTTCGCGCAATGTGACTCATCTTTTCAGCGCAAATTGATGGACATTTGTGAATCTTTTCTGAAGGTAACCTGGCTTCTTGCCTTACGGAATTCGACTTCCGGCAAACTGTAGAGTGGTGTAGGGACCGTAACGTTTTCACGTTCACATACTCAAAATTTGCAAAGATCTGGCTTTGCATTTGTCATGACTAGGCACGATAAATTGGGGTTTTCTAAAAACTGATCACGGAATTCTTTGCACTCCAGATTTAGTGTATCAATTTGATCTTTGAACTCGCACGTTACTCTTTTTAAAGAGAAAGCATCAAATATATGAATTCAGGAAGAATTAGCTGGCTTTGAATTCCAATACAAATCTTTGAATTCCCGCCATCCTTCCCTGATTACCCATGATGCAACTATGAGCGTAAACCCATTTTTTGTACTGAAGCGCAGTCGTCCGGAATCGTTAACAGATAAGCCTTTGGGATACGACAAATGGTGGATTAGCCTAAACTCAATTTGGAATCTTTTTGGGAACTATGCCAACGGGCGAAGTACGAAAACTAGGAGAAGTTGCAGTGTGGAAAGGTCCCAATCCCGCAATCCTCCCAACGTCAAGTTCTTTAGATAGTTTCGAAAACAGAATTTCCAGATTTTGCGTGAACTTTTTATATAAGGGGACTCAAATGAAGTAAGTTCCCCTATGAAGTTAACTCGAAAACCGTTGATTAAATATTGCTTTTGGGTTCGGTCCTAGTTCGTAAGGAGCTGATCAAACCGTTCCATTCTGACGGAGGTTACCAGGGAATTGCCTCCAAGTTTGAACTGTCTTCTTTATGTATGAAAGACGTGGTCAAAATACAACACTGATGTCCAAAACAACGCCCTGAAAAATAAATTTCTAGCTTGATTTCGTTACAATGGGATTTTAATCTTTTGGTTTGCTTACAGAAGTTTTCTTTCGCTTTTCACAAAAGTCTACACAAACGTCTACAACTTCTTCTGCTTAAATTTAGACGAAAAAGCTGTCAATGAGGTGTGCATCTACGATAATCCGTTGTTTTATACGGAGTTTGTCGCTTATTTGGACAAAAAAATCTAAACTGAATTTTAATGCGGTCTTAACTCATACT
>CALNXI010003627.1:0-21568 GCA_942486025.1 Porites evermanni
ATACAATGTAGGTCCATGTTAATAAGAAGCTGGTTTAAAGTAATGATTTCCTTTTTTTCAGGTGTTCATTCAGTCGAAGGTCAATGAAAGAGAGATGAAACGTCAGCCACAGCAACAACGTTCAGAAGAAATTAACCAGGGAGCTGCTGATTTTTCTGAAGTGTGATTATTAATTATCACACTGGCCAATTGTACTGACTAATAAATCAAACTCAACTTAAAAAACAGGCTTTTCAATAACATCCAAAGTGTAAATTTTTTTCCTTACCTTTGTCAGTGTTTATCATAACTTTGATAAGGTGAATTAAGAAACTAATGAAAAAATGGATTTTTATCCACCTATAAATCAATGCCCACCAGCTAATTTTGTTTTAGGTACAGGGAGCTCACACAAGCAGTTTGTATGACTAGGGTAACCAGCTAAATGTACTCATAATAATTTATTATTCAAGCACAAAATTACAACTATTATGTTAAGGATACCAAACAGTTACACAATCAGTTTATGTGGGTACCCTGTGGTTGGGATGTCCACAGAGCAAAAAGTGTAGCTTCAAACATCACAGTTTTTTGTACAGTTAAAGCTATTTGTCTTTACAGTAATAATCTGAAGACACTAGAAAGAAAAATTTTTATAGTGGTCAAGATTACTGATAAACTGGTGATTAAAGTGGTGCAGTATTTTTTTAAATACATGTAATTCTCTCATTTCCTGAAATGATCTGTCAGTAACATAAGATGCATGCCTGAATATCTCATATTTAATTTTAAGCATCTTTAGTGTATATTGTTCTCTTCTTATTCTTTATAAGCTCTGTAAGTAAATGTTTTTTTACCAGCACTAAATCAGCAGTTTTGCTCAAATAAAGATGGTGCCTACCTGTGGCTTTGTTGCAAATGTACACTATAGTCGCTGATAAAAATTCCTCTACACTTTCTTGATCCCCAAATATATATGTTGGGGTTCAATTTTATGCTTGGTTTAAATTTTGTCTCTCTTTGTTTTGGGGTATGGTAATGTATATAGTAACGAGTTTTTAAACACGTATTTCCAAGGATAAATATGCATTAAAGCCGCAAAGTTGAATCAACATTTGGTAAATGCAGGGTTCTTGAGGATGACAATCTCAATCTCAACATTTGGTAAATGCAGGGTTCTTAAGGATGACAATCTTTGAAAGCTTTATTGATAGCATGTTCATGGACATGTCAAATACAGTACCTACAAGGTTAATTTCCCTACCTGCCACGAGTCTCCTGTAGCTCAGTGGTAGAGCTTCTGGACTAGAAACTGGATAAGGTGGAGGCCCAGTCATCCAGATCCTTAGATAATGGGGGGGGGAGGAGTCTCCCAATTTTTTGGCCCTTCGGCCTCAGTTTGGTCCAGAATTAAAAGGGAGGGCCGGGCCCGCTGGGCCCCTCCCCTGGATCCAACCACTGGCCTGTGCCAGTGCCTGTGTATGAACATCATTCTCAAAATAATATGTATGTTCTTTCTTCCAATAATTGCAGTTAGTACATTTGTTCACAGGAATGCATGTGGAAATCCAGCTGAAGTCAGAATTTTATTTTTGTTTTGTTTTGCTGTTGTTTGTTTGTTTGTCTTTTCAATAGAGCATTTTTACATGATCACAGTCAGGTCATATTGGTGCTGTTTCAAACCAATCCTGTGGGAGTTGACCTTTTTTCCTATGTGACATTTTCTATTGTAACCTACGAAGAGCGTTTCCAATCGAGTTATTGGCCAAAGAAATATAAGGGGGAGGGGCAGGAAACCTCTCCCCTCCCCCGCTTCCTTCATCTCTTTTTTTCCACTCTGGGCAACTTTTTCGATGAACTCGTGCGGAAACTCTTGTTATGTAGGCGATTTCTTTTGTTCCAATAAATTTACAACTGCGACAGTGTCTATATGTTCATTCAATGAATTAGAACCAGGAGCCCATAACCCGGAGCGTCTAACTTCCATACTGCGCCTATGCAAAGGCGTTTTCACAAGAAGGTCTATTTTTAGATGAGCCTTTCCGGCGAATTGCTTTCGAAAAGCCAATCACTAGCAATTGCGTCATCAATGATAAACTTTTAATACGTAACTAGGACAACTCCTTCACATTGAAAAAAACATGGCGGACACACGTGAGGAATCTTCAGAGGAGTCTTCTGACAGTACTTCAAGGGACAATTTCAGTATTTACACGGAAACTAGCAGTTCAGAGCAAGATTTGCAAAACCTAGCCAGGACGTCTACTTCATCGGCGACAACACATAATTCACGCAAAGGGAATTAAATCGAAATCATCTTCGAAATAGCCGACTGTAAAAAGGTCCAAGCGAGCTACTAACAGTCTAAACGACGATCAAATGGAGGAACTGACCTCGTGGAACAGTTATTTTTCGCGGGAAAAGCTTATCTAAAAATAAACTCACTTGTAAAAACGCCGTTGCACGAATTTATGCCATGGGGCAATGCTAATTTCCCCCTCTCCCTCCTATCCCCCGCTGCCATCGTACAATTCTTTGCGACCTTTGTAAAATCTGCCTCTGTCATGAAATTTCGCATTTTCACTAGAAATTGAAACTTGAAATGATAAATTAATCTGTGAAAATAGACCTAGTCATGGTTTTTGACGCCATCTTGACGAGCAGGCAAACGTGTGAGAAATTACAATGTTAGTATGAGAATCTAATGTCGAATAATTTCCGTAAAACGGCTGTTCTTTAGATTTTCTATAAACTTTGTTTGTCTGTAATTTATTCCCCACAGGAAAAAATAACGGATTCCCATTTTTGGATATTTTTGGGTATTTAAAGAATACCCACAAAAATCCCAAATTTGGAAGAGTGAGACAAGTCCCAATCTGGGAACTTGGTTGGGAATTCCCTGGTTGGGACTTGTCTCACTTTGCCAAATTTGGGATTTTTATGGGTATTCTTGAAATACCCAAAAATATCCAAAAATGGGAATCCGTTATTTTTTCCTGTGCCCGGACTCTCTTACAGAGAAATGTATAGAAAGTGCATGTAACGCCCTCAATCTTTAGGAGCGAAGCTTTAGTTTGCAATTCAGAACAGTCGCTCTACGGAAATTATTAGACATTAGATTCTCATACAAACACTGTAATTTCTCACGCGTTTGCCTACTCGTCAAGATAGAGTCGAAAACCGTGACAATCAAAATAAAATTTTATGTGTTCCTTTCCTCTTATCAAGGCGCGGCGCAAGGGGTCATGGGAATTTTTATGCTGAAAGGAGCGCGGGACAAAAGGATTGTGGTTTCAAATATGTCGGGCGAAGACAAATCCTGACAAAGTTCCTTGATATTCGTAAGTTTTTTTTCTAAAAAACGATTAATGGGCAATTTAATGACCACTTTTTTGGTCTTCTAACTTTGGTTATGCCGTGTCGTTTCATGAAATAACATCGGCTCACTTCCGGGTAAATATCAGGTGCGTTCATACAGAATGAAGCGATGAAGGCCCAGGTTAAAGATGCCCACAACACGAAGCCAAGCAACTCCGAACACTCGTTCCACTAGGAGGGCAGTTGTAACTCGTGGAATTCAAGGCCCTACCCGTGTTAAGAAAAGGAAAGTAACATCAAAGCCGTCAAGCTCAAAGTCAACCAACAGTACAACGGCAGCACAACAACCGGATAATTGGAAAACAAAATTATCTTCTTCACTTTGGAAGTTAGCTGAAAAATATCCTCCGTGGCTGACAATTGTCTTGGAGCCAATCAAGAGCAAATACCCAAATACCGTTTCCCTCATTGTTGCACTGACATTAGTGGTATTTGTATTATCTTTGGCTGGCACGATCGTAGCGCCAGCAACTCAACTTTGGCAGATTCTGTTTCCGGCTGAGTTGCCACGCATTTATTACAACGAGGTTTCATGGCCTCCAAGACATCGCTGGATATGGCGCCTGGAAGAAGTTTTCAACGTGACGAGAGAAATAAGGAGATTGTCAAAAGATCATGATAGAAAACAAATTCATGTGTACTTGACCGGCGGACCTGGCTCGGGTAAATCAGAGCTTGCTAGACAAGTTGGTCGTCGTTTGTTCGAATCAATGAAGCAAAACAAAAGACCGGTGGACGTTATTACCATTGATGCAGCTAGCGTTACTTCTCTTTTGTCAAGTCTGACAGATGCGGTTAGGCTCTTTGTAGTCATTCCGGGAAAAGGGCGGATGGCATTAAGCAATTAAAAGAAGAATTAAATTTCAAATTCGGTGACTTGTTTTCAAACGAAGGTGTACAAAAAACCGACATCAAACTCTCTATCCTTTTTACTAAACTCAAAGAGCTACTAGAGGAGAGAAACAGCCAGCCTGTTCTGATTTTTGACAACGTACAAGATTTGAAATTGTTATTGAGCAACCTCAACCTCGAACCCGGAAGTAGTCATTTCGCCACATTTGTTGTCATCATTACTGTACAAAAACGTGTGTCTTTAGAAAGGCTGAGCGATTACGTGTATGTACAGGATCTTTATGAAGGCATGTTACCAACTGACTCTGTCAAACTACTCGAATCGATAACCGGGCTGGAAGAGGATAGCGAAAACCATGCCAATGAACTTTCATACATTCTTGGACACCAGCCTCTAGCACTATCAACAGCAGCTATCTACATCGAAAGTGTGCGCGAAGGTCCACCAAAGCGTGCAGACTATGGATATCCGGATTACATATCTGAGTTTAAAAGAGATATTACCTCTCTTGGAATGGAAGAAGAAATTGAGTGGCGAGAAAGTGACGCTTCGAAATATTCAATTCCAATGTACACGGCAGTTCTCAAAGCTGTGAATCTTAGCGCGCAAAATGACCCCGTGATTCGAGACCTCGCTTGTATTGGTTACACCGACACCTCCCCACTTAGTTTGGCATATGTGTTGGATTTTTTGAAAAAGAATTCCTACCAGCACTTCACAGAAGCTCAAATTCGGAACTCTCTGAGAAACGTGCTCTTTAAGGTGGCAGGCAAAGAAGGAAAGCAAACCCTCTCTAGCCATCAAGTGATTCGTGAAGCTTTTCGACAGGTCTGCAAGGTAAGTAGCAAAAACCAAGACTGCCTTAACTCGACATTTTGTAATCTGACTGCCGTTGCCCCTTCAAGCAATCCTGAAAGCCGTGTCTTACTACTGGGCATTTTCTCAAGGCTCGCCTTATCTCTTGAACACCAGCTGAACGCAACCATCTCAAATGTATACAACACTACCTTGACAGACCCTAACAGCTCTTTTGGTTCTCAATGTCTAGAAATTTTGACCTCGATGTGTGTCTTTTCTACGAAGGAACGCTTACAAGTAACCGATGTCATGTCAACCATTTTTACAGATACGTTTTTACGATTTATCTCGCACAGTTCAGGATTCTCCGGGCCTGCCATAATAAAACCAGTAACAAACGTGTTCAGACTCAACGAAGTTGTAAATCTGACAAACTTGCAGGCAATCAGAGGTGACCGGTATGATTTGCAAATAGTGCTCCTGGTAGTATGTTTACACAGCGGAGCAACAAGGTCAAAAAATGAAGATCTCATGAGGGCACTAAATACAACTTCCACTGGGATACTAAAATTGGTGCCCAATACAGATAAAAGTAGAGACACGTCAGTTACATTAAACCTTCTAGGGTCTATGTATCGAACTTTAGGCTATCCCTACAAGTCAAAAGATCTTCATGAACTTGCATTGGATGTTAATCGTAAAAGTGGGGGGCAAAATTACAACCTCTTGAAAGACAACGCAAGTAAAGGCCAAATAGAGCAAAAGGAATCTGTCCTTGAAAGAGCTACAACTTTTCAAAAACTTGGTGTTATATATCGATATCTCGCCAATTTAAGCCTCGCACAAGCATACCACGAGGGCTCACTTAAATTACTGCAAACATTACTGAGCCCGAATCATCCCTACATCGCAGGGTCTCTTCTCAACTTGGCAGTAGTGTACAGTCGTCAAGGGAAGCATAGTGAGGCTCTGCAACTATATAATCAGTCACTGGCAATATTGCAGCAAACATATGGCCCACGGCATGCTTCTGTAGGCAGGGTCCTCAACACAATGGGGCAAAGCAAATGGGGCAAGCAAACCTGGGGTGATGATCACACCTCTGTTCCAACGACATTGAACAGTCTAGGTGCAGCTTATTGTGCGCTGAGACAGCCCCAACAGGCAGCGCACCTACACATGAAAGCCCTTGAGACTCTCCTGAGAATGGACAAAGGGAATGCTAGGGATCACCTTTTGGCAGAGACTAGACATCTCCTCGGTAATGCTTTTCTCGCCATAGGAAATTTTAGTGATGCTAGGCTCATGTATGATTTATCGCATTCTGGTTTTCGTAGCCTATATAAACCGGACCACTGGAGAGTCAAAGGTGTTCTGAAGAGTCTGAACTCCGTAGACTCTGTATTGAACAAGTCTCCCTCCATTGGGGCTTTATTTGTTGTGGTCGGTGTAAGTACACTCATTGCTTCAATGAACGCTTTCTACGATTACAGTTTAACCTCTCTACAACGGCCACTTTGGGGGCAGAACAAAGTGGCCGTTGTAAAGAGGTTTTAAAAAAGAGTCAATGTATGTGTTTTTTGTCCGCCGGGACGAAAAAAGTGGCCGTTCTTTAGCGGTGGTTCGACTGTACCCTTCATTCAAAATAATTTTGTCTCGAGTGGGCTCAATATAGCGCAAGAAAGCTGACCAACTTTGAAAATGCCCTGATACTAGAGACATAAGCAATTTTTTTTAAATTTGCTTAATGACACGTCGGTAGATTGCGCAAAGAAAAAAGACTGTAGTGAGCGTTAACCTACTTTGTCATCTATAAACACTCACAAACGCCCCTGATGATGGTTAGAATTATTTGACCCAATTGTTCAGGGACACCCAACGGGAAATTTTGAGAAAAAGACCTAAAAACAACAACAAAGCGTGAATAAAGTTTTATGAGACTATTTTAAGCATTTTGGGAGATTGCTGGAAAAAAAATTATCTGTGCCTCACTCCCAGCAAGACTGATGGAAGAGTTCCCAGCCAGCAACCTTACAACCTGCAACCTGACTTACTGGGAAGTTTCATAGGGCCAATTCAGATCTTGAGTGGTAAGTAACCCATACAAGTAACCCGTAGCAGCTATTCTAGACTTCAAATCCCCTCTGACACCCTGAATTATCTTTTTCCCAGCAACACTTTCCTTCCAAGGACTATTATTTCTCTCACATCTCCCAGCCAGCAAAAATGTGCCTGAAGAACAGATATTTTGAGGAACAGATCCATTGGGTGCCCCTGATTGTTTGGCAATAGAATTACCCCATGTCCAATCCCCGATCAGCTGAAGTTTAATTTAGTTTGACCTCACTGAATACGAGGTTAAACCTACAGTTTAAAGAAAAATGCCATGTCTTTTTAGGAAAAGCTTTGTTTCTAGTATATTGTTATTTATATTTTTTATTCCTGGTCTAGCAAACGCGGGTACACGATTGTGTACTAGCTGTGTACTTGATATTTAAATAAAGCCTATTTCATATATTGTATCACGCTCTTTCAGTATTCTAACAAGACAATAATTATGAATAATTATGTTTACGCGTTTAATGTATGCCACCCTAGCTGGTGGACCAAAAATCACTATACGTTTGTAGCATAACAATTCAGGCGATAGAATGAAGTCAAACGATGTGCTGAACGAAACGAAAGACTTGACGACTGTCAGTATTAGGATCCTAAATCAGTTTTGGATCCGACACTCCACTCAAGAAAAACTGTGCAGTTCGGAACTTTGAAAACAAAGATTTTTGGTTTCTTTTTGGCTACTCGGAATTGAAAAGTACGCGACTGCACCTGAAGGACCCTTAGCTAGCCAATCAGCGCCCACGAAAAACACTATTCACTTGTGTGATATATAATTTAAGTTACATCATGTTCATCCTACGTGCTACTATAACGAAGAGGGCTGAACAAAGTTAACTTCTGGTGACTGTATCAGGAATTGTTCCTATTCTGCTTACACGATCTGCCTGAAATATTAGGGGTTAGTACGGGTTGTAATAAAAGTTTTTCCGTGAAGCCTAATTGTGTTATAACTTTTACGTGAACGTGAAAAATATTTGTCACGACTCTTTTTCGTGACCCGTGAAACGAGCTGATATTCTTTGTGTGTGGAATTTTGCAAAGAAGCGCAGTTCTATTAAATTAGTTGTTAGGGGGTATTCTAGTTATTATATTTATTCGTTACTGCTTGGTAGTCACCTTTGCTCAGTTTTTACCGTTGTCACAATTAAGAATGTGCTCATAACAGGATAATTTCTCCTCTGTTCAATACATAACCGAAGCAACGACCGTTGAATCTGTTCTTATGTTCGTTACTGAAAAGCTCAAGCATTCAGCCGACTGTAGATATTAAAGAAAATCGATGCAAACTTAAATTTTTTTTTTGAAGCACCGGTCAAGAGTAAATTAACTGATAGCTTGCCCAACAGAGAAGGTGCTATTTAAAACATCGGGAAGCAAGCCCCCACCCCCTGGGAAATTGTCTCCTTTTGGAACAAATCAATCAATCATGTCCGTAACACTCGTATATAAATAAATGTGTAAATGATCTAATCTACGCTCACTCTGCGCGGTTAAGTTTGTATTAAACGCCCTTCTCCAATAAACGCTTCCCGTGAAAATTGCTCCAAACTACTAAAAAATGGCAAAATAGAGCAAAATCAATCAATTTATTAATTTCATTGCTTGATTAACATCGGTTTTTGTTTTATGTCATGTTAATGATTTCAAGTTCAAAGTAAGGATAGCGTTGTGACCTTCTTGATCTCGGTGCGCACTCGTAAAAGCACCCTTTTGATTGTAGCAAAAGAGGAAAAAATAAATAGAAACCTTGGAGTGCAAAAGTCGTCAGCCCGCAGTCGAGATTCTGTTAACACAGACGTTTTTCGCCGAAAGCGTATTGTATACAGTTTTGTTGAGGTCGTTAAAATGAGTTACGAGAATAAACGCCTCTCCCTTTTAAACGCCTTCCATCTTTTAAACGCCCCCTCTTGGACCCCTAAACTTTAATAAACGCCCCGGGCGTTTAATAGATCATTTACGGTATCTATTATAATTCTATGGGCAGAACCGTACTGCTTTATTTGCGTTGAACCCTTTCCAGTGTACTGACATCTTTCTTAACGGGTCCCAAGCCGCACTTGCGTATTCTAGTTGTGGCGTACCAGGGGTGTATATACTATTTCTCTCACCTTCCTGGGAAAATTCCAAAGGTTACGCTGTATTATTCCCAATGATTCGTTTGCTTTCGCTGCTGTCATGGAAACATAGGCTAACCACTTGAGCTTGTTACTGATGGTAACCCCAAGGTATGGGAAACTATCCACCTGTTCCAACTCTACACCACAGAAGACATATTTTCTCTGTGGCGGATTGTTCTTATGTGAGATGGTAGGATTAAACTCCATTTGCCAATGACGAGCAGCAAAAAAACATGCTGGTTGACAAAATCTCTCGAAAAAAATGAATAAATTTTAAAACAAAGGTCCGCGAATACGTTGCATTCCTCACGGGAGGTAAGGACTGGCCCAATGTAAATCGACCTATTAAGAACCCGCTGGTTCTGATACAAGTTTTGAGAATATAACCCTATGCCTTGATCAACTACCGCTTAAAATTCAGTTTACAAAGGAAAAGAGAACACTGAAAACCCTGGTTCTGAGTCGAGAAGTGAACAAACTACCTCAATATAAATCGAGCTGCAAAGAACAAGCTAGTTTTGACAAAAATTTGAGCGTAAAACCCTATTCCTTGATCAGCTGCTGCTTTAAACACATTTATAAAGCAAACCAGAGCACTAATTGCCCTTTCAAACTAGAAATTCGTATTAAAGCTTGCTCACCAGTTAGGTCCTCTTGAACAGACAAGGAACAGCTGCACACGGAATCACCCAATCTTGAACCAGGAGTTGTAAATACAAGACCATGACGTCACTACCCAAACATGGGCAAATTTTAGAGGGCTACGCAGAATTTGAGAGTTTTTGCCTACGTTGCGCGGCGTTATAATTCTGCCGCCGAGTCAACCTCGCTTCTTAGCTCGGTTGCCTCGTTGGCGATAAGAAGAAGCTAGAAGAGTAATTGGGCCGAGGACTGTACCCTGGGGTACGCCAGAAGTCACCGGACATTGACTTGATGTTTGGCCTTCACACACACAAGGATTGAAAACGTTGTGTAAGAAACGACTCTAACCAATTTACGAACGGACCTTGGATTCTTTAGTGCTACAGCTTCATTACAAGTTGCCTATGAACCTTGGCAAAGTCCAAAACGACCGCATGGATAGATGAGTTTTTAATGGCCTTTGCCATGTCGTGTAAGGTGAGAATTAGCTGCATCTTTGTGGATCTCTTTGCCCTAAAACCATGATGACAGTCTGTTAAGATGTTATAGTTGTTTAGATGTTTCGTAATGAAGCTGTGGACAATATGCTCGAGAATCTTCGATGCAACACAAGTGAAAGATATAGGCCTATAGTTGGCTGGGTCAGATTTCTAACATTCCTTTCTTAAAAACTGCACACATATTAGCCTCTTTCCACCTGCGGGGACAGTGCCACTGTCTATCGAGTCCTGAAAGATGTCTGTTAGTATTGCAGCAATTTCTGCGGCATAATCTTTGAGAAACCAGGATGGAATCTGCTCTGGGCCAAAGGCTTTGATAGGGTTTAAGGAAGACAGCTGTTTCAAGACTCCATGTTCTGAAATAATTAGTCAAGCATGAGAAAAACTAACATCAAAGCCAGGACTCGGGCCAGGAATTCAAGCCAGGACTCGAGCCAAGACTCCAGTTAGGCCCTTTCTAATTTTTCTGTAAGCAAAATATTAATAAACAAAAATAATAAATAGATAAACATAACCCTAACCGTGACCCTGACCCTGTCTTTAACCTTAACCCTTACCTTCCATGATTGCCACGAAAACCCTCCTCTTAATGGTAATGTGACTTGCAGGAGGTGGAAATGGAGGAAAAGCGAAAAATTGTCGAGTCGTGGCTCAAATACTGGCTCGGTATAACTAGACATCCTCGTCAAGCATACGCGATGAAAAAAATTCAGATATGAACGCGAAGTTATGAACCCTTTCATTACTCGCTGGGATGAACCGTTGGAAGGAAAAAAGAAACGTGTGGTTTCTATCTGTTTGCATGGACTAAACAGCTATAGGGCGGGTCGATCTCCGGCCGAGCTTCTATTCGTACCTTGATTCGTACTGTCCAGATAGGTAAACAAGGACAAGGGAAAATAGTTTCGAAAAACTAGTTAGGCTGTTCGCCAGAACGTGCACAGGAATGCAAAGACTTAATTTAAAACGCCCCCCCCCCCCCCCCCCCCCTCGTGTTATATTTATATCCCCCCCTGATTTTATACAAAAAACAAATAAAAGAAGAACAAAACGGGGCGGCCACCCAAAGACAAAAANAGACTTTGGTAATACTTATAATGCCCCAGTTTATTAAGGACACGAATATAAGAATTGGACAAGCTTGGAGCGCACTCAACAAAATGATGAAAGTGTGGAAATCAGACCTAAAAAAACATCTCAAAGAAGATTTCTTTCGGGCCACAGTTGAAAGTGTACTGCTTTGTGGTGCTGAATGCTGGACGATGACTGGAAAGATGAGGAATAGACTAGATGGTACGTATACAAGAATGCGCAGAGCAGTTCTTGGAGTTTCCTGGAAGGAGCGTAAAACCGACAAAGAACTGTACGGCAACCTTCCTAAGATTACAGAAACACTGATGATCAGGAGGCTTCGGTTTATAGGACACTGTTTGAGAAGAAAGGATGAGGTGATAAGTGAACTACTACTCTGGGAACCAAAGCATGGCGCAAGAAAGAGAGGAAGACCAGCAACAACATATGTAGACCAGCTGCGAAATGATACTGGTTTGAGCATTGATGAACTGACGAGCATCATGGGAAACCGGAAGGAATGGATGGAGCTAGTTAATGGAGTTTGAGTTCACTAGAAATAAGCAAGCAAAAAAGCAAGTTTATTAAGGTGAACACCATCACCAGCGAAATATCTCTGCGAACTATATTCAAAAACTCTCTGTGACTCCAAAAAAAGCAATAGGGAATTGGCTCTAAAAGCACTATCACGTAAGGGCTTTAACACGTGCGTTAAAGGCAGCATCATTTTCGCGATTAAGCGTTTGGCAAACACAAATTTGCTGCCCATTGTGCTCGTTGTACAAAACACCTACTAAGACCTCTATTGCCGAGGCTACGACTAAGGGATCTAGGTGGAAAAGATCATTAGTTCCCAACCGTAGTATAACAATATGGAGGGCAAACGACTCCACCACGTGGAGATCACAGCGAATAGTTTTTCCAACTGTTCGACCCCTTACACCATGCCATTTAAACTGGGCAGCATCGTGGAAAAGAAGACGATGATCAAGATGTCGACTATCAATAATGAAGCTATTTTAACAGTGGATAAAATAGTGCCCGGGAATCAACACACGAGGCTCCCCCATTTCAGAGAATGGGGTTAAAAGATAGGCGTAAAACGGCCAAAAATTTAGTCGATAGCCGTAAAAATTGAAAAATTTTAACTGTTAGCCGTAAATAGGGTAAAAAAGAGTTGAAATTGTTCTCTAGATTTGCTACTTTTAAGGAAGGTACTAAACTCACTTATGACACTTATGGTTGCTTTTTTTATTTCCCGGCTACTTTGACTCTGTACGCACGTTAGGCCAAGCGCCTTTTAGGTGCTGACCAAGACCTAGGCTCCACTTCCGCCGCCCTCTCGGCGAACTAATTTTCTTCCATAGCGAAAGTGTACCTTCTTGCTGGGAATTCATCTTTGCGATTTTCAGGAGGTCGCGCCCTCGAAACACTAGTGAAACAACACGCCGTAAACACTTTGCCGATAAACAACATTTCCCTGTTTTTCTCTGACACTACGGTAGACATTGCCATGCCTACTCCCTGTATGGCGTCTTCCCACGACATCTCGATCAAGGCATTTCGGTGGCGAACTCGCTCGGACCACGTGACCCGAAATGCATTAGTCGCGCTATCGTTAAAAACACTGGACACGCGAATTTTGTTATCGGCCGTTTTCACACTAGAGCTAGAAATGGATTATCCGTCTGAGACTAGCCTGTGTACAGTCGCCTCCTTCCCGACAGACACCTCTTCTCCGATTTTTTCTGAGGGGAGTGGGTGGCCGTACACAGGCTATCTGGAACGGATAATCCATCTTCAAACTGTCCGTCGAAATTGACGGATAAAGTCAGGCGGATTGTTCGTGATTCAAAATTCAAACTATTCCATTTTCAAATTAAGACGTATTACCTATCTTACGCGAATGATCAAACGGATAACCCGTCTCACACGAATAATCCGTCTCTAGCGTGAAAACGGCCATTTCTGTTGTAATGAATGTCGCGCCCCGGTCTTCAGTTGGGCGTTCGCGTGTGCTTTGCTTTTTCACAAAGATTATTTTTAAAATGACTATTGACATTTCTATGTGTAAAATAATATTAGAAGTGGGAAACTTTATAAAAAGTATAACCTATCAAATGTTAAAATTTTTCAAAAGAATAGCTTACTTCATCCCGAGATGAACCTGAGACCTTTATTTTGTTTACAGATACAAAAAATACAGGTTTAATATTTAACTTTTTGAAACAAAAGAAGTTAAATTTTACTTTTTTGTTAACCGTAACTGAAAAAAATTAACCGATAGCCGTAAAAGAGCCAAAATTTTAGCCGATCATGACCGTAAAAGCCACCACCCCATTGAGACCCTCATTTCACTTATGTCAAAAAAAAAGAATATGGAATGTACGAAAAAATGGCAGGCGTGAAAAAGCTAAGTCGGTTTCAGAGAGTGTTATAGAGATGTTACAAAAAAAATAGGACTTGCCTGATAAGAAAAAGATTTCACGCAGAGATGTAATCGCCGTGATGGTGAAAACAAGAGGGAACGAACGGGCTTCCACTTCTAAGACATGCTAAGACAAAGACAAGTCTTGTCTTTCCCTTAGCAGGGGAGCACCAAAATAGCGCTAACTGGCTAAAAACGGTTCAAAACGGCCTGAGACGCGGGCAAACAACAAAGAATACAACAAGGCAATAAGGTAAGTCTATTTTATTTAAAAACATAACATTTTTTCTCTCTTTTAAGAAAAACCGTTTACATTCCATATAAGGCTTTGTAAATAACCGTTTGTAACACAACGCCGCTCGCAAGCCAGAGTCACCAGCCACGTCCTGCCACGTCCGCGTTCCTGTAGTGAGCTTGGGCGGCCTGTGTTCACACGTGGTCAATTGAAAGAACGTTGGGTTAGCATCTTACATGAAATACTGACCGAACGTCGACTCAGGGATAAGTTCATAAAGTTATTTCAGAGCCAAGCTGGAGAATTCATGCCAGTAACTCGAAGCCAAGCAATTTACAACACTCGTTCCACCGGTAGAGCAACTCTACGAGATGGCATTCAACAGAAAAAGGGCAAAAATGTTGCATCAAATTCCAATTCAAGGAAAAGGCCGACTTCAGCACAACTTGACGACCACTGGGTAAAAAAACTGTCATTAAAAATACGCAGAAGAACATTTCGTTCGCTCGTCAATGAACACTTTCCTTGGGGAAGGGACATCTTGCGGCGGTTCAGAAGAACCCATCCAGGTGTCGACGTTATTGTGACAGTGATAGTAATAATCTACATTGTGTACATTGTGCACGATCACCCCTTGTATAGTGCATTCTGTTCGATCATGTCCTTCGCAAATCAAATTTGGCAGAGAGTGTTTCCGGCTGAGTTACCAGGGATTTATCATAACAATGTTTTGCAGCCTCCAAAACATCCCTGGATACAGCGTGAAAAGGAAGTTTCCATATTGGGAGAGCAAATAAAGAGGTTGTGTGAAGATCACGATAAAAAAGTGATACATGTGCGTTTGACTGGCAGGCCAGGCTCAGGTAAATCTGAATTTGCTAGGCAAGTAGTACTTCATCTTAATGAATCACAGAAACATAACAAGAGACCTATGGCCTTCATTGCCATTCAAGCAGATAATGCTGACCATGTTTTGTCAAGTCTCAGGAATGCAGTCTTCGCAGTCAACAGGATGAAGAGTGGAAAGGCAGAAGACATTGTGAAGGAACTGAGCCCCAGACTAAATTTTGAGAAGATGTTAGTGCTAAAGGAAGCTAATGTCCAAAAACATCAGATAAAGGTTCTTTATGATAAACTGGATGAACTACTGGAAGACATGCTTCCTGTTTTGATTTTTGACAATGTAAAAGATTTGGAATTTCTCAACGACCTTAACCTCACACCTGGAAATGATCATATTGCAACTGCAGTTGTTGTCATCATTACTCTGCAAAATCATGTGTCCTTAGAAAGACTGCCGAGTGATTATGTGCATGTACAGGACCTTAATCAAGGTATGTCTCCAAATGACTCGGTCAAATTGCTTGAACTGATAGCTGGGACAGAAGTGGATGATAAAGACTATCTGTATGAACTTGCAGATTTCTTTGATCACCAGCCACATAAGCTATCAAATATTAGCCCCAACATAATCAAAGAGAGGCTTTTGGTCCATTTTCATTATGAGGGTTTAAGTCAGACTAGACTCGTTTATGTTAAGGTTTGGTGTATTCTTCCGTCGAAAAGAGAATGGGATCTTCTACATGTAAGCATGCTGGAAATTGTCGGGTGCGAGTGGGGGTTAACGGCTCTGGAAATCCAGACGGGAAAGGGGCTCTCAACCTAAAAATACATCCTCTGGGGTAACTTTCAATTTCATCGATGTTTCAATCGCTTTAATCGAGAAGTTTTCCAAAAATTGCTTTGCCCTTTCAAATTTTATTATTCTTTCAAACTACTGACCTCTTACTTCATTTATTTTAAGTTTCCATCCACAGGCTCGCCCTTGTTTATACTTTTGTAGAAGCGACGTGCGATAACTTGAAGATATCAAGAAAAATTGCATAATTCATGAAAAAGCACTCAGTTCAAGTAAAGCAAACAATTATTTTACCTTGAATTAAACATTTTTCCAAGGTCAATGCTATTTCTGGTTGATTACTACTAAAAACATCTTGCAAGAAAGCGTGGTTGTTCGTGATCAAGGCAAGTGTTGTGGCAAGCAGTATTGCGCGTCTTGTAATATCCCCCTACCGTATATGATCTTTGAAACGCCCGGGGCATTAATTAAATTTTGCGGTTCCAAGATGGAGCGTTTGATAGATGGGAGGCGTTTATTCTTGTAACTTTTAATACAATGTGCTTTCGGCCAAAAACGTTTGTGTGTTAACAGAATCTCGACTCCAGGCTGACGGCTTTTGCACTCCAACATCTCTTATTTTGGTTTTTTTTCTTTTTTGCTACAATCAAGAGGGTACTTTAATTAGTGCGCACCGAGATCAAGAAGATCAAAGAGCACTATCCTTACTTTGAACTTGAAATTGAACATGACATAATTACACAAACCGATGTTAATCAAACAATGAAATTAATAAATTGATTGATTGTGGATTTTGCTTTATCTTGCCATTTCCTAGTATTTTGGAGCAATTTTCAAGGGGGTGGGGGGCGTTTATTAGACAGGGGACATTTATTAGACAGGGGCGTTTAATACGAACTTAACAGCGTAGAGAGAACGTTTATTAGATAAGAGGCGTTTATTTGGGAGTGGGCGTTTATTAGATCATTTACGGTAAGTGTCATTTTTTATCGACAAAGAAGAGAACCATTTATTCCAAAAAATAGTTAGTTTTGAGCTTTATTGTGGTTTATATTGCTGTATATTTTGCCTGTTCTAGAAAAAAAGAGAAGTTCACTCAAATATGAGCTTATTTGCAAAAAGTGTAAGCCTGTTTAAGAAGATGTGGAAATGTAATCTTAACTTTCACAACAAACACAGAATTCATGGAAAACTGAGACTTATTTAATAAAAAGATCACCTAAGTGCCTAAAGGATTCTTCTACATTGAGTGTAAATTAAAATTATGGTGTCTAACAGTTTTATGGAAATCCCAATGGGTGGGGGGTCTTTGAACTTGGAAATCCTGAGGGGAGGGGGGCTCAAGCAGTTTTGGAAATCCAGGTGAAAGGTGGGGGGGCAAAAAACTGTGCCTTCCGTTGCTGGGGTGTGGATTTTTTTCTGGAATAACCCAATGTTTGCCTAGTCCTTCTCTAATTATGAAATTTGAAGAAAATCCTTTCTCTGAATTAAAGTGCCATGGTTTGTACAACAGTTTTAGTAGTCGTCTTGAATAGTCCTAGGATCCGTTTTATAGCTCCTTGAAAAGTACTTGATTTCTTTATTAGGTCTTAAAATGTCCTTGAAATTCACAACCTTGTCTATGCCAGAAATCATTTTCTGTAAAATTAGATTATTTTGCCAAGGAAAATTTGGCTCATCCTCTGTGTAAGAACATGTAAAACTCACAGGTAATGTAAAAACATTTTTGTGCATAAACAATATTTTATTTCTGTTTCTTTATTTCAATTGCTATTTTGTACCTCAGATGCAATTGCTGCATACCCAGTCATTTTGAAAGTCTTGTTGCAGAAAGTAGTATAAAATAATGTGATCAATGATGGTCCAATAATAAAAATTGTAAATGACTTCATGACGTGGGTGATCAAAAGGAGGTTAAAGAATGCCGATTTATTAGATAAATCTTAGTCCTTGAAAACTGTAATTTGTTCTTGCAAAATCCTTGAAAAGTCTTTGAAATTTGTTTGTCTGACGTTGTACAAATCATGGAGTGCATTTGTAGATGGTTCCCAACAAATGATTTTTATGGAAAAAAGTAAGATATCCTTGTCACCTGAGGGCAAAAGTTATGTGCCAGGAGTCACTGAGTACTGCTGTAGCACTGCCCTCAGGGCCTTTTTTGGAGGTGCTGACACTTCTTTGAAATTATTAAACTGTTGTTAAATCTTTCCCTTACGTATGTTAGGGCTCAAATTGCCTGTTACGAATTAAAAGGAGATTTGAGCCCCGAAATGCTTAAGGAAATAATATTTCATGACAGGTTGTAAATTTCAAAATTTACAAGGATTTGTATGGAAACCAGTTAAGTGTGACTGGTGGCTAGAGTTGTTTTCTCATACAAGTCCCTCTTATTTTCATTGCAATCGCTACTTTTGAGATATACGGCTGAAAATTTACAGGTTACCTTATTTCAATATGCTCTTTTAGCTTGTGCTAACAAAATTTTTCAAAAGCAAACTGTTTTTGTGTTTGCCGAAACTTGATCACATGATCAACTACTGCAAAAGGCCTATAACGAAAAGCTCACTCAACAAAGAAAAAACTAAATGGCCTGGACACAAAAATATTCATGCTTTGGAATTGTCTAGGTCATATAAGAAATAGCCTGTTTTTTGTTTTTGATCTGTGAGCCTCAATGAGTTGTCAGTCAGTTAAGTTAAGTGTGATTAATATATTAGAGGGCTTAAGCATCAAAATAAATAAAGTTATTACAGTTAAGCACTGACTACAGATATAAAGTGGTTAGGGGATTACACTATTCTGACTTAAAATGATCAGCATTAATATAAGCTTAAGGTATATTTGTCACTATATTGTACATGTACTGTATGTATTCAGTGGCAGATCCAGGGAAGGGGCCTGAACCCTGGGGGGAGGGGGGGTACTCCCATACATTACCTATACGGGTATGTGCCGCCCAAAGGGGTCGTGATTTTGAAGCTCCTGATTTAGAACGGGGTATCCATTTCAGAGGCGTTTTCTAGAATGGGGTATAATATTTCGAATGCATGAAAGCTCCACTTTTGTAAGCAGCCATTTGAAATTATTGAAGGACAGATTGCTTGTAAAAATACGGTTCAATGCGTTAACAAGCAAACCGTTGTACTCTTGTCGCACCCTAGAACGGTGTATAAAAAATTGGCCCATTTCTAGAACGGGGTATCAGTTTTAGGGGATATTTTTTTTAGAACAGGGTGCCAATTTGGAGTCCCGGGCGGCACATACCTACCCAAAAAATACCTACCCAAGTGCCCCCCCCCCCGGGGGGCCTGAATCTGAGGTTCTGAATCCGCCACTGGTATTTAATATCAAAGCGGTTATGTAAGCTGCAAATCTGTGAGATTTGAACATTTTAATATTTTTTAGCTGACTGATGACTCACTGACTCGTAAATGATATGCTCTCGGATTGTTAAGTAGCCTCCTTGCATTATTCTCCCAGTAAGAGATACATGTCTGTTAACAGGCTTATTACACTCGAATAAAAAACAAAAAAAAGAAGAAAAAAGAAGTGGGTTCGAAAGTGACCAAATACCGGTAAATAAACAGTAAGGTAATAAATAGTAAAAAACACTATAAGGAAATAATATTTTAAATGTACATTGATACTACTGTAACCCTAATGGCTGTTACTTATATTTGTATAATTGATTGATACCTCAGTTAAAAGGAAGCTTTAAACCACAATAGGCCCAAGCTCAAGCTGTGAGTTGTTGGTCTGGCGATCATAGTGAAATAAAAGAGTTTGTATGCCGGGGGTATTATTTTACATAAGGCGTGGTATGAAATATACATAGGCTGGTCCAATGCAGAGTAGTGCCAAGTTAGAGTAAACACAGAGGAATCTTGTTTACTGTGGGTAATGTCGACCGAGATATCGGTCGATATAGCGGTCGATATAGCGGTCGACACTCGGTCGATAGTCGGTTGACACTCGGTCTAGTTTGTTTATTGGGTTTTTGGTTGAGAAATACGTCGCTTTGGCAAAGTCGGAAATCCGATTTCGGATGCCATCGTTTTTCGTTTTTCACCTTGCTTGATGCGAAAGACGGTTGAAAAGTCTGAAGCGATTCTGGCCTTACTTGATAGTTTTCAGTGCATCTCGAATGGTAAGCCTGAGTAATTATTGTATTTGATGTTTGTTTTTTATATCTAATTACCGGGGCCAAGCCGAAGGCTGGCACCGGTCATAAAATGCAACATGTTTCTGTGTTTTCAAAGTTACATTGTTAGGGATATATCGCTGACTGAGATATATCGCTGGCTCGTTACTTTTGAGAGTGTTCACTGAGATCTATCGCTGGTTCAGAAATTTGAAGTAGGGGGCATCAACTGAAACCATGCAAATATTAATTCGATTAGTTTGCACACGGAATGGTTTAATGCGACTATATTTACCACTTATCAATAAATGAGATCCCTGTCTATTGCAAAATATTGTTACAGTATTCATCCTAGCGATGACAAAGCTTGGTCGACGTAGAACTGTGTACACTACGACAAAGCAAAAATCTTAACTTATTAAACTTGCATGCGCCAAGTTTGTTTATGCGTTTCAGTGCCTTACAATCAGCTGTACAATTCGCACTCCCTACAGGAAACTTCGTGAAATATTTCCGACAAACAATTAAAACTCATTAGGAGGAAGTCTATCGCTGCTTTGACTTATGAAGCAACAAAACAAAATATTTTCAAATAACCTTTGTCACGCAATATTTACGTTAGCGAGATGCGCAAATTCTCAACTGTTCAAAATGCGGGATTCCCTAACATTTTGTCTTTTCACATTATTCAATCAACAGTATCAACTCGATGTAAGATTAAGCTCACTCTTAGATGGACTGTTTGCAAATTATTTTTCTCTAAAATCACTTAGCCTTTCCCTCAAAAGTCACATGAATGTGCTCTAATTGTTTGATTTAAATTATAAATTCGAGTTAATAGGAGCTTCGCTTTTAGCCCTGGCTAAATCTATATATTAAAATTAAGGTGGTGGGCGACTGGGTTATTTTGTTTGGGAAGAATTTGTTTTCCAGGCGTAATTATTATTATTATTATTGTTATTATCTACTGTGATCGAACATGATTGCTATTTTTGGGTGTACATATAAGACTATTAACTCGATGTAAAGTTTGTTTCACTCTTGGACTGTCAAATTATTTTTCACTAAAATCACTTCGCTTTGCCTCAAAGTCACATGAATGTGCCCTAAAGTTAACTGATTCGTGGATTACAAGTTTATTGTTTGATTTTAATTATAAATTTATTAACGGGAGCTTCGCTTTTAGCCCTGGCTAAATCTACATATTATTCAGAAAAATGAAACTGATTCGATGGCGAACAATTAACTTCACTTGAAAATGTGGACTTTTCAGCATGACAAGTTGCAGACACGAACAACGTCAACATAGTAGAATGAATGATATATCGTATTTCTGTAGGGAGCCTAAAAATCCCGGGGGGGGTACTGCCATATGTAGGCTATATAGGTTTGTGCCGCTGTGAAGGGTATGGTTTTCAAGCAGTTTACTCTAGGATAGGGTATATAGATCAGATCATGTGGGTCTACATGTAGAATAGGGTATCATTTTCAGCAAACTGATCAGTTGGTTGAAGATTTTATGTAGACTAGGGATTGTGGTATAAGGTTTTGTTTTGGCTAGACTACTGTGCTAGTGACATCTCAGTAGTTTCTGGAAAACAGCTACTCTAGGATAGGGGGGATTTGGGGAGTTTACTCTAGTATAGGGTAGCAAAATTCAGCTGAA
>CALNXI010003628.1:0-2500 GCA_942486025.1 Porites evermanni
ACGCGTCTTACATAAGACGCGAACTTTCCGTATAAACGGCACATTTCGTCTAAAATAAGACGCGGCTTAGCTAAGACGCGTCTTATTAGATAAGACATGCTCGTATAAATGGTACAGTTCGCGTCTTATTGAAGACGCGTCTTATTTTTCCTCGTATAAATGGCCCTATTGTCTCTATTTTATTTACGCGCGTAAAATTTGCGTGCGTCTGCACGTAAAAATTATACGCGACAGTGAAAATCCACCTTAAGACTGGCAGCACTAGCTTTTATAATAATGCCTGCAAAAATTCTTTGAACAGCGATGCGATAAATTACGTCGCTTGTGAGACTTTGGATCAGGCCCAATTTTAGCGCGACCACGTTAGAGAGAACTGTATGAGAACTGCTAAACTGATTAGGCCTGATCTCAGGTTAACTTGAGACTGATTTGAATGATTTTCTTCTCAAACATGCCCATACAATTCAGGTCAATTTTTTTGGTAGAAAAATGAATGTGTAGATAGACTGAATGAAAGACAACATAGTTATTGTTTGTCTCATTAATATTAATGCCGAGATGTTATTGAATTGGCCCCGGTTGTTTAAAAGATGGATAGCGCTACCTATCCTCCGGATAAATCACTATCCAACGGATAGGTGTTAGGGAAACCAATTGCGTTATCCAGTGGATAGCGATTTATCCTTTTGAACAAGAGGAGCCTGCTTTTTATTAACACTAGGATGTTGTTCTTATTATTATCCTATATTAGTATCGTTTGACTTTCATCATCTTTGTCTCAAAACCATTACAATATACGAAATATAGACAGAAATTTTATGTAATCATTTTCGATTACAATAGTATAAAGTAACAGTTTCCTACTTCTGCTATGTAGCGCGATCAATCGCTTTTTGAGAAAAATTTAATTTATTTATGTATGTAACCAGTAATTTTATGTCAAGTGCAGTCCCGTGTCTCTGAAATACTAGAGCAGCGTCTGAAGCCATTTTCTGGTAAGAAATAGCTCAGTTCGTTCACATACTCAATCCATAATGTTTTTCTTGTGCAGCCGCAAAAGAAAAAAGAAAAAAGAGAAAAACAAAACGAAGATGAAAGGCACCGTGCCCGATACAGATCCCGACGGCAAAAGGCAGCGAGAAGTCTAGGTAATCCATCCTACATTTAGATAGGTACAGGTAATACATGGCAATACATGGCAATACATGGCAATACATGGTAATACATGGTAATACGTGGCAATACATGGTAATACGTGGCAATACATGGTAAAACATGGCTATACATGGCAATACATGGTAATATATGGCAATACATGGCAATACATGGTAATACATGGCTATACATGGCTATATATATATGATATTAGTATATACACATTCAGTGATCTTGGTAATTCAAGCAATCTGATTGGTTAGCTATCTCGGACTATGACGTTATATTCACCGCCTAAGCAGAACAAAATCGCTGTTAGATGTTGTGAACTGGGTGTTTTGCCAAAGTTTCATAGTAAGGCCTTTTTGAAAATACTCGAATATCCAAGTGCTGATGACTTTGAAGGCAAGAAAAGACTTCATGGTGTTTAAACAGCGTGATTTATCGTGAAGTGGTTTACTGTAGCTGACGTTTTGTACGCTCGAAGCTATGTTTACCACTGACTACAGAGGAAAACGAGGCCGCTTAAGTTTGTCACTGTTTTGTGATTTCGGGATTTTCTCGCAGGACCAATTTTGCCTATAAAGAGAAGTTAATTTATGGAGAAAAGAGGAACGCGAATATTTTCGAAAATTGTACGTGCCAGCAAGTTAACAAGGCAAAGAACTTTTGGAGATAAACAACGCTCACCTTGCAAGAAGCGACAACGGGTAGTAATTTAAATTTTCGGCGTTTTCTTTTAAACCGTTGATGCTAAAGCTTACAAAACTCGATACAAAAGGGTTAAAACTATCATTTGCCATGTTTGAAGATACTGTAAAGATCTAACTTTTGCGCATCCACTGTTTACGGCTTCGTGTTCACGCATGAATTCACCCGTCAATGAACCTAATCGTTTTTTAATGGTTTCCTTTCTGATTCTGTTGAGATGACTTCGAGTGAATATACTAAAACAATTATTCACCTCAGGCTCAGTTAATATTGTTGAATATAGTTCAACAATATTAACTTCGCCTTTGGAGAATAATTGTTAAATACATGGCAGTACATGGCTACAAACGGCAATAAACTGAGCAACATACATGGCGATATATGAGAATACATGGCTATACATGGAATTCTGACATGGCAATACGTGGTAATACATGGCTATACATGGAATTCTGACATGACAATACATGGCTATACACGGCAATACATGGTAATACATGGCTATATATGATAATACATGGCAGTACATTGCTACAAATGGTAATAAATAGCAATACATGGCGATACATGACAATACATGCCTATACACGGTAATACATGGCAATACATGGCAATGCATGGTAATACATGGCAA
>CALNXI010003628.1:7500-38173 GCA_942486025.1 Porites evermanni
CCGCCTCCAACGTGAAAGGCTTGCTGCATTTTTTAGATAATTGTTATAGTTTCTTGCCGATAAATAGTATTTTCTCGAAGGTCGCTTGATACCGTGATGGGTAACAAACCGAGGCCGGTTGACGTTAACCGGGGTCGGCCTTTGACCCGACGTCGGTGTCTCGAACCTAGCTAGACATACGTTCTTTAACTGGATCAATAGAGGGATCAATAGAAAGTATGTACACTAAATCAAACCGAGGACGGTTTTGCATCCGAACACGGTTACTCAAGTAGTTTAAGGCCTGGAACAAAGGTATTTACTTGTGGAAAATGAATTATTGGCTATAACTTTGGCAAAGATGATGGCGCTGAATCAAAATTTGGCACACATAAAGAACTCATCTTCCTTAACATTTTAAAGTATAAACATTGTGTAAATAAATCACGTGCTATGTCAAGTGACCATTTTGCTAAAAATCGTAGATTATTGGCCAATTGGCGGCCGGTTTAAGAAAAGAAATCGGGAAAAAACATTTTTCTAATTCATATTAAATATTTCTAACTCTTCACGTTTGGAATGACCAGCCATTGCACCTCAATAAAAAATTATGAAGGAAAACATCATTTTAAATGCCCAAATTTAATCTTGAATTATTTAAAACTTTAATTTTAAACTTCGCGTACATTCATTCCAAACGTAGAAAGTTAGATATGTGTATCCCCTTTCAGAAATACCAATTTGTTTATCGAAACAAATTAAATTCGCTACCTATTCGCCAATTCCCTTCATTTTCAAATTTTGGTCACGTGATATGTCACGTGACCATAATTAACCGTTAAGGCACAAGAAAACCTAAAGATTTACTTCATTTTGTTCTAGGTCTTCTAGCGAGACTTGTTGCCAATTATTCATGCTCGGAACAATCTATTCATCCAAGAGAGAATGATCTAACGTAGAAATCTTTTGACTCGTCGACGAAAGTAAAACCAAGTTTGCACGTCATATATCGCTTGCTGTGCGTGATCGGCAGTGAAATGAATTACCCGCCATGTTAAAAATTACATGACGCCACTCTAACCGACCAATAAGGTGGCGTCCTTAAAATAACCACGCAGTATGAAACAGAACCAAGAATAGATTAAAAATAATTTTCATGGGCAGAGGGTCATGTATGGGGGATTCGCTCTCTTAGATCATTCTTTATGTTTCAACAGCCTACAAGAGGATAGTTTTATCTCAAATTTTGGGGCGAAAAATCTGCCTATGAGGCTCAAAAAGTGGATGGTGTCTTTAATAGCGCCCTCCTACCTCTAGTCAAATTGAAACATCATTGGCTCACGTATTTTGACCACCTCCCTGAGCCAAGTTCCGCTTTTAAAAGGCCTCCATCGAAAAGCTTAAAGGTCAAAGGAGGTGCCATGCTGGAATAACACAGTAATGCTCCCCTCCTCCGAATCTTTCGCCCTTCCTCCGTGCATAATGGTTTGTAGAGGCTGAAGAGAAACCATTTGGAAAAAATGGAAAACCAGCGACTTTTTAGAGGAAATGCGGTTGAGCATTAACATCCATGTTTGTTAGGTTACAAAGTTATCGTAAATGTATGTAATGGTCTTCTTAATAAAGCCTCGATATTGTGATGAACATGGTAGTCGCTTGTCATGGGAGAACTGCCGTTACAGTTCGTTATTATATTGTTCAATAGTGATTCAGCTGGGGATGACCCTAATTCTTTGCCTTGTAGGGTAAGGTGGCTGGCTCGATACAATTTTTCAGGGTCAATACCTCCCAAGTTTGAGCGTAAACTACGTCGCTATAAACAAAGATTTGGAAAAATTGATAAAGATGAAAATTTGTTATGATCAGGGTTGCAATGACGTCGGAGCAATGAAGTGAGGGCCTCTCATTATTCAGGGGTATTGTCTCCAAGTTTCATATTTTCGTGCACAACAATAGCAAGCATTTTTACGTATGTCAAATGCAATGTTAGTTACTGCTGTTCACGTGAACATTAAAATTTGAGACAATACCCCTGAATAATGAGAGGCTGTCACTTGTAAACAGCCCTTATTTTACTATCTTATAATATATCAATAATCTTGAAACTAAGAGGTCATATAAAAGCAAGGTTAATCTCAAGCTTCTATAACTTTTTACAAAATGTATCGAGCGGTTTAAGAATTATTTGCTAAGTTGTTAAAATAGACCGAAATGTTTACATTACCGCTAACAAGAGCTCCCCGATATATCCTAATCAAATCCTTTTTCTAGCAATCAGCTGGAGTTATCTCCATGATCTTTCACACATGCTTTTAAAAAGATTGAAGCTACTATGAGGTGAAATTGCATGTCAAAAGCGCTTTGTTTAGTACAGATAACAGTCAAACATCAAGATCACCTTTTTTCACCGTATTTCTAACCATAAAAACTTCTTCAAAAAATATCTCGATAACGCTCTTACAGATTTCGCTTAAACTTCACGAACATCGAGGCGGCTATTGGCGGAAAAAGCTCCAGTAAACGATTTTGGAAGAGCAGTTTTCAGTGCCGAGAAATATTGCTGCAAGTAAAATAGGTAATGGTGTCATTTCGTGGCTATGACAACGACGTCATTGCAACCCTGATCATAACAAATTTTCATCTTTATCTAATACAACTGTGGTGTCAATTTTTCCAAATCTTTATTTATGGCGGCGTAGTTTATGCTCCAGCTTGGGAGATATTAAACCTGAAAAACTGTATCGAGCCACCTTAACTTGCTATTAATGCATTAGAGCCGTAAAACAGCGTCGTATAATTTACGGTCATACATACATACCGAATGTTCTGTCGTACACATTCGGCTCGATTCGGCTAGTACAACCCTTCCAAACTCAAGGTAATTAACTGGATGCCCTTTCATGTCCGCGACATTGAAAACAGTACTGCCATTGTCTAGCGAGCACAGCAAGCTCTCCCACCCTGGCAAAGCTTGCTCGCAGGCTACCCATTGTCAAGCATAATACAAAAAACTTGGAACACGCACCCCAATTCTCGTTAATATAATTAACTTTGTTACTCGCATAATTTGCTTGATTGACAGTAAGTTTTGCGACAGAGTTACAGACCTTTGTTATTATAGAATTGTGATTTTGACATTAGATAACTGACGTCATCATAATTATGTCGTGCTACCAGTCGGCGTCCGCTTTCCGTGACCCTTTCTTAACACATTCGCTAATCCAAGCTTTGTAAAGTTGCTGTTTCTACCAGAGTCCGTGGACCGTGCTTGCAGGTTTGCTTCTTACTTTCTGTTTAACCTATTACGTAAAACGTAGCCGATGAGGGATGGTCTTCTCTTTGAGCAGTCATGATGTCGTGCTATTGAATCTTTATGCTAAACGCATCATAAACCGACCATGAACCAGGGGTACCGGGCGAGAATATAGTTCAAAACCACTTAAACATAGCATTGTTAAACGTATTTTAGTATTTAAACGGTAGATATAGGCATATTTTCATCCCCTCAAAATTTTTCATCTGTTCGGATTTCCTAGCGGAAAGCCTAGTGATTCGGAAATTATAGGGATGAAAACTTTCCTTTTCGTAATTTTCAGCCAGAAAAAAGGCTCCCGAAAATTCTAGGTGACCTTTCAAGGGTAAAAATCCGTTAAAAATGGGCAATTATACCATTTTTTAGATGTTCGAAAATCCTAGGGGAGGCAGGCAAGCAAGAAAATTTACAACAAATGTTCCGAAAATTCTAGATCGCAAATCGTCTTCCGAACAGAATATAATTTCCGAAAATTGTCGTTGGCTGCCCCTGGTGAGCCTTCGCGTAGCTCTCAAATGTTTAACCAGTGACTGGTCGATGAAAAACTGTTCGGTTTACATTAGAGCGTCTGAATGGGGGAGTCCACAAGTCGGTTGTTGGATAACATTTTCAATCTTTGTCGGTTGTCGGTAAATCTCGGTTTATGATTAACAAGGCAAGTTAATTATTCATATTAGTTGTTTAATTCACCAGTTTAAACTCTAAACAAGTATATAACTTCCGCATTCATTCATCGTCAATTCATCATATGATTGCAATGGAACTTCATTGTAAGTCTGGTTTGTTTAGCCACGCGATCGTTAGTTTCAACTTTGTTTGCAAAGACCGATAAAATCACCAAACATTTTACATTGAAATCCGATGACCATGACTTCTCCCATGACACAGCTACTTAAGTTCTGTGAGTCCGAAGGTCAGGGCTGTGAACCCCCCACGTCATCAAATATTGAGAATTGATAGAGAAGGAAATTAAAGATAGATGGCGTTATATTGCACGACAAATGGCGTAATTTGTGCCAAAAATGCTCGTTAACTCCGATCGACGTATAAAGCACATAAACAGTTCATATTTAGCCACATTATTGCTTAAATTACAGTGGCATACCAGAATTTATGAGGAAACGTTCCATGTTAACAGTATATAGCTCAAAAAACGCAATATATTTGAATTTTTTTGGTTGGAAAGTCGAGTCTACAGGATTATCCGGGAGAGTTGACAGCACTGGAAGGTGGCTGAGGAGACCAATCCCAGCACGAAGGTCAGTGTCTGCAACATGTGAAGCACATTTATTATGTCAAATTCTTTGAGTAACGAAACTGGAATTTAAAGTAATTTACGTACCTCTGGTCTGAAATAGAGCAAACTAAAAGACCCTCTATGTGCTTGAAACAAATCAAGCGAAATACTTTTGACAAAAAAGGAAAATGAAAAAAACTAATTTTAAACAAAATACTATTTATTTCTGAATACAAATATCCCCACAATGTTGGGCCATATGGTCGGTTGTCGGCTAACGGGTGAGTTTCCTGTCGGCAGTCGGTAATTTTTTTTCTCGTTTTGTCGGTAGTCAGTTATATTTTTTGCCGTTTGTCGCTAGTCCTTTAACCCTATTCAGATCATACGTTAGCTTGGCTAAGTAACAGAAGTAAAGACGATTTATTTCTGGGTTAATTATTTAAATCAGTTGACTTCACTGAACCCTAACGCGAGAAATACTAGGTTCTTGTGCTTTTAGTTTGACGTTCAACTTGTGTTGTAATGGGCATTGACTAATTCTCACTTTGACTTTCGACTGGAAAAAGTAGTCTATCACGAGATTTTTATATTTCAAGATCTTCCCGTCTGCTTCAGAGGCTACTAGATTAAGTGTCAACACACTATTGTCGACTCATACCTTCGAAACGCGCTCAGTTTTTCTCTAAACCTGAAATATGATGGCTTGATTTCTACCAGAAAGGAGTTGCAAGTCATCAAGTCTTACATTTAATGTACTTGTAGGTATGTTTTGAAGTAGATTTGTTGATCGCGTGATATATTTCAAGGCTCACGTGACACCTGAGTACTGACTTTACCCTGCAAACGGCTGGTCCTTCGCTTGGCTTGGATGACCACCTTAAATTTCGGTCCCATCTCCAGTCCAGTAGGAAACGAAAAATTAGTGTTTACAATAAATACTTTTCGTGCTAAATACATACACTCTCAAATAAAGTGTTTTTTTTTTTCATTTATATATATATATATATAAATATATATTAATTTATATATCTAAATATATACTAATAAAAAAAACAACGCGAACATATTTTGCAACAGAAAAGTGACCTAGCTCCGTGAATAGAGTATTGAAATATTGATAAAGTTTGTCAATCAGAACAGACATAAATTGCGATAAATAATGCCAAACAAAAATACCGAAAAAAAGAAACAAAGCTCTCGGGACACCTGTGTATTTTGTTTTTCCTGCAAACGGCGGGTTCTTCTCTTGGCGTGGATGACCACCTTAAATTTCGGTCCCCTCTCCAGTCCAGTATGAAAAAAAAAATTAGTGTTTACAATAAATACTTTTCGTGCTAAATACATACACTCTCAAATAAAGTGTTTTTTTTTTTTATTTATATATATATATATATATATATATATATATATATATATATATATATTAAAAAGGAAATAAATTCAGATTTTGATAATTGCAGATAAAGAATTTTCCCTCCGGGAAAAATATTTTGTGCAATTACTTAGATTGATTTTACTTGAACCGTGAAACAGATACTAATAAATGGTGCAAAATAGCGAGATGTAAACAAAAATTCTACCACCTATTTCACGGCTCAAGTAAAACCACTCACCTGAATACCTTCTAATATTCTTTAAATACCTTGTGTCATTTTGGTAGTTGTTTGGTTGATAAAGGTGCTACATAAGATCTCAAACTATTTTACCTTTTTGTGTCTCCAGTGCGATATAGATGAAAAATGGACATGACGTCAGAAGCTGCGACGAACTACGATACAAATAACAGCGATGTTGGCCCACCTCAGCTGGCTGTTGGTCTTCCATCCATAAAAGATGTTACAACAACACTGAAACAGCCAGATCTACCGGTTGATATTCTACTAGTAACGGTTAAGGACTGCGAGTTCTTAGCTTGTTACAATGAGCTAACAGGCCCCTACAGATATTGCTACAAGGATGTTGGTTACGTTTACTTCAACAACGTTCAAAGTCATGAAGAGATAGTAAAAATAGCACTGTTAAGATGTAATGAAGGTTTTACTGGCCCAAGCAGCCCTCTGATTGCCGTGAAGAATGCGGCTCCTATTTTACAACCCAAGGCCGTGATATCTGTTGGGGCTTGCAGTGGTCTCGACCCTGACAAAACCAATTTAGGTGACATTGTTGTATCAGCCAAGTTAACAACATATGCATCCAAAGGGGGGACAAGCGATCAAGAGCAATCAGCTGGCTTGAGTAGTCACGTGAGCAGGCTTTTCTCAAAAATAATCTCGAACTGCGCTGATAGATGGCAGGCACCTTTAAAGAACCCAGAAGATCGCCAGATCAAAGTTCATTGAAATGGCGAGTTTTTAAGTGTCCCAGAGCAGATCAGAGCTGAATGGAGCCGAAAAGAACTTGTCGACCGCCATCCCCTTGCAACAGGAGTGGAGATGGAGGAGGAAGGTGAGTGCATACACCGTAAGTCACGTTAGCTGTGAACAATATATTTTTTATAGAGTGTTTCCATTAACGTGGCCATCATCTATGCAAAATTTATTTTGACAAAAAAAAAGGATTGGTTCACCGTTTGGAATACCAATATGGCCTCCGTGGCGTCATGTGAAAACTCTCGTAGCTAAAACGCCTAACAAGGGCTCAAGCCCATCGCACGTAAAGTGTCACAAACGTTTAAGTTCAAGGCTGGGACCGATTCATTTTTTTTTTAAATCAAATTACCCTTATTGCTTTAATTTGCGATCTCAACAGGCAAGCTTTTTGACATCATTCAGTAATAAATACTTGTATGATACCCAAACCTTTTTAAAAGAGTGACGAAAAATATTATAATGAACACCTCCATACAACAGAAAAAAAGTTTTTTCCCTCATTTTTTCCTATAACTTGTTTCTTACTTTGTGGTAATTACACTCTATTTTTTATATAAGATATATTTCGAAAGAATATCGAGGCTGAATAATTAAGTAAATTAATTTTAAGAATATTTTAATAAACCCCAGGCTGAGATTTTGAAAAGGATATTGTTTTTGTTTGTTCAATCTGTAAATACAATACAATCATGCATACCCTTTCAACTTATTCCTCTCTCTAAACAGTAAACGGCAAAAGTAGCCAAGAATGATTACAAGAATATTTTCAGCCTACGATCTGCAGAAAAATAAGAATATTCAGCCTAGGCTGAAAAAAAAATTCTTATATATGAAAAAAAGAGTGTATATTGTTTCGGTTTGTTCTTTTAAAACATAATATAACAATACATTTCGAGCCATTTTGGCTGTCAATTTCCACCTGATCTGGGACACGATCAGCGATCAGTCTGCGTATGCTTGCCGCCATCTCAGCGCAAATTTTAAAGAAGAGGAGAGAAACCCTACGAGCGTGTATAAGGCCCACGCACTTCGGTCAAAAATATCACGCTGGCGCTTCGTGCCTTGCAAAACCGATTTTGCGAAAAAAAAAAAAAACTGTTTGCTGTCTAAAAGGCATACATGTGATCTTTGAAATTAATATAATAATAATAATAATAAATGTCTTTATTTCGCCCGTTAAAATACTTAATAAACGTTACAGAGACTGAAGTATACATATCATGAAAATCGCACAGATTGTTTACAATTATCATATAAAACCTGATAAAACATTGGATATCTATATTGTTAAGTTGTATTTAAACCTTATTCTATTAAAGTAACAATTCTTAAAACGTTCTGTATTAATCCGTGGTAACTGCATGACTTGCTTGTGATCCTAACCTCTTGGATCACTCTTTGACCTTCGGCAAACGGGCATACTGAGTATGTCGCCCAGTATCCGGACACTTCAGTTTAACATTGCAATAACTTTCCTTAATTTGTTAATTGCAAGAGCTCTGAAATTTGGCCCGGAAAAAAATATATTTAGTCCTTAATATAACGAAAGACAGTTTAACTTTTTTGCCTTTGTTTCCATCGCGAAATTAATTTCCCCCGCAGGGATTTCGCCAAGAACGCGAAATCCCGACGAGGCACTCTAGTACCTCGCAGGTATATTAAGGAAAGTACTTGCAGCTGAAATACAAAAGACCACGCTAAAAGGAAGAAATACTAAAAAAGCCACTATCATAAAGGTATCACGCAGAAAAAGGCATCACGCTTAAAGGTAACACGCAAAACGGCATCACGCAAAGAGCCAACACGCAAAAAGGCATAACGCAAAGAGGCAACACCCAAAAAAACATCACGCAAAAGGCAACACGCAAAGAGGCATCACGCAAAGAGCCAACACGCAAAAAGGCAACACACAAAGAGGTATAACGCAAAAAGCAACACACAAAAAGGCATCGCAAAAAAGGCAATTTGTAAAAAGGGCATCACGTGAGAAGTTTATTTAGGATCCAGGTCTGGATCTTAATAATAATAATAATAATAATAATAATAATAATAATAATAATAACATGTTTAAACAGGATGGCCATTTCAGTTATAAAAACTAATACCAATATGGGTCCTGTAATAAATGAATAAAAAGATAAAAGCTTAATTATATACGAAACTGGGATACGTTACATAATTATAATCAATAAAAAAGGCAGCCTCCTTATGAACAAAACTACTTACAATCACTAAAAAGGCCCTCTTAGTCAACTCGAGATTGACTTTATCAATAGATAACCTATCCTTAGACCTGGTGTCATAGTCACGAATATCATAAGTTCGCCGTCGAAAATAATCAGAGAAATAACTTGGAGCTTGTCCATCAAGACAATTCTTGACACGTTTGACGATATGTTTCTCTCTTCTCGTCTTAAGAGGGTTCCAACCAAGACCAGAAGCCATATCTTGAGTGGACAAATGCACCGTCTTTAGCACTATCCTAGTAGCACGTCTCTGCAGGCGTTCCAATTCTTCTTCATTTCCTTTACCACAGCCATGAAAAACAGCACAACAGCACAACAGTATTCCATATTTGGAGAGTATCATCGATTTATACAATCGGTTCGATGCCTCAGTTGTTAATGATGATCTGATTCTTGAGGAGATCCCCAGTGTTTTAGAAACTTTCTTCTTCACATAGTTAATATGCAAATTAAAGGAAAGACTGTTGTCCAAAACTACGCCTAGGTACTTAAAGGCATCACAGTGTTTCACAGATTCTCCTCCCAACGTTATATGAGCCCCATCGATGTCTTGGCGACATAGTCTCTGGTGGGTACCAAAAACCATGAACTCAGTCTTCCTTAAATTCAGAATCACTTTATTTGTAGACAGCCTCTCAGACAGATTAATCAGTTCCAAATTTTACTGTAACTCAATTTCCGATATTAATGGAGCTGAGAAGAAGATAACTGTATTATCAGCATACATCATAACTTTACAGACATCAACACGGGAAGGTAGATCATTAATATACAACGTAAATAAAACCGGACCAAGGATACTCCCTTGAGGCACTCTACTTAGGAGAGCTAAGGGACTCGACAACTCGTTATCCAGGGAGACAGCTTGAAATCTGTCGGATAGATAGCTTGTAAACCAATTAATCGAATTTTCTCCGAAGCCAAATCTTTTCAATTTGGATAAGAGTTCCTTGTGCGTCACAGAATCAAAGGCCCTCCTTAGATCAATAAACAAAGCACCTGTTAACTGTCCCGACTCTGCACTTCTTCTTATCTCATCGGTGAAATAGATCACAGCACTCTCCGTTGAATGGTGTTGTCTAAACCCTGCCTGAAATGGACTCAAAAGGTCAAACCTCTGTAGGTACCGTTGTAATGGAACGTTGACAGCTTTCTCCATAATTTTCGACATAACCGGCAATATGGAGATTGGTCTGTAGTTGTCCATAGTTTCATGTCCACCAGACTTATGACTTACGGTTCATCTTCCAATCACTTGGAACAATTCCAGTACTGAGCGATAAGTTTACAAGAAATGTCACAGTGGGAGCGATAACCGAAGCGCCATCTTTCAAAAACCGAGCCGAAATCCCATCCAAACCAGTGGCCTTTTTCACTTTTAAGCCCTTCAGTTGCTTAAATAATACTAAAGCCCTTGTAATTTAGAAAAGACTCAAGTTCCCCTAGGATGACCGAACAGATACAAATTTTATAGCGCCGCCTTGTAGAAAGCAATTCTAGATATCTAGTAGTACTCTGGATAGCCTAAAAAGTGTTTTCAGTGTATTTAGGAGGAAACCTTCGTTGGGTGCCGTTGATATAATGGATGGTTAATATTGTTCTTAATTTTGGTGAACAACCTGCGGTCACACTTTTCTAGAAGGTCATAGATATTAATTAATTCAGAAGTGCAACGTCGCTTATTGTACCTTTTAAAAAAACATTGTATGGTGTTTAAATCTACCTGGCTGGCTACATAGATTAAAAGTGCGTACGTGATCTTTGGCAAAACAATAGCCTTAAAGAGGTGATCTATCTCTACCTGCGTGCATCCTTCTTTTCTTAGTGATCTTGAAATGAACATACAAACACTTGTTTTTCGGGTTGCGTGTAGTTTATAGATCGAGTGGTGGAGCAACCCTCTTGGTGGGGGAATGTTAACATGCAAGAAAAAAAGCAGAATAGGGAAGATACATGAAAAATGTTCTTTGAAAAAAGTTACAGTCAACAAAACAAAAGAAACTGTGTAAAAACCATAATCTGGCACACTTTATGGGCTCCTGTGTCTGGTCAGTTTCATTTTAGTTTGCAATCTACTGATATGCAAGTAAGAAATTTTCGTTAAAGTTTAATCTTCAAAAATATTTTTTGAAGGTGAAGTATTACATGTTCGCCCATGCACCAGCAATTTACTTATTAGTTTCTTTATCATTTTTTTTAATCCGTAAGACTTAATTTACATACAAAGTATTCTTCCCAATTGTATTCCATATTTCAGGTGTTTTCACAGCTGCATTTGATACTCAACTCGAATGGCTCATTGTTAAAGGGATAGCTGATGTTGGGAATGGTGAGCAAGCGACTGCAGAAAGTTGGGAATCCTGTGCTAGTGCGATGGCAGCATCTCTTGTCTCACACATATTAAGTGATCCTGGTGTTTTTCGCACTTGGCCTCATTACCCAGGTATAAATTCTTTTTAGTCTAGTGGATTATGAAAAAGCGTAGGGTTAACAGGCTGAATTATAACGGCCGCCTGGTTAGCTCAGTTGGCCAGTCTGCTGAGCGGGAGGTCGCGGGTTCAAACTCCGGCCGGACCAACACTTAGGGTCTTTAAATAACTGAGAAGAAAGTGCTGCCTTTCTAATGACATCTGCAAATGTTTAGACTTTCCAGTCTTCTCGGATAAGGACGAAAAACCGTAGGTCCCGTCTCACAGCACTTTCACATATCTGTTCTTGTGGGCCGTAAAAGAACCCACACTACTGTTCGAAAAGAGTAGGGAACGTGGCCAACCTTAACGGGTTGTGGGATTGGGTAGGGATGGCACCTTGCATGGGACCTGTGAGTCCCGTTCGTTCCCTCTGGGCAGGCCTGTGTCCAGAAAAGCGTGTAAAACTAAAACTAAAACGAATTTGCCGGCTTCAGCAAAAGGACTGCGTGAATGCTGCTAGTAAGACAGTGAAGAATCTCAGATCCTCAGATCAAAAGGCACATTCATCATTTTTCTTTATCTTTATTTTAGTCTTTAATTAGTTAATTGCCAATAGCATAGGCTAATCGTGGCCATGGGTGGCCATAGTTAGGCGGTGGGTGATGGCCTTTAACTCAGGCAAAGACGGAGCGTTAATAAAAGCAAACGGAACTGTTACACACACTCAGGTATGCAACGGGCAAAAACGATTACTTTTAGGCATCAACAAAAACGGGTCAGAGGTTGTATATCATGTCATGGGACTTCCTGGTATGGGAGGTATTAAAAATTAATTCATTAGAGAATATCCAAGCGGCGTTACCTCAACATTCAAGATTGAGTCTCTCTCATCTCTTAGTCTACATGATAACGTTGATCGTCGGGGTACATGTTTCTCATCAAAAAATAAAATAAATTGTGTAATCACCAATAAGTACGGCCCAAAATGCTAATGCTGTCTTTGCCTGGATCTTTCAGTGAATGATGATCTCTTAGTGGCTCAATTCGAAAGCCGTAGAAAGCGGAAACTAATTGAGCACCATGCAGGTAATATGTAAACTAAAAATATTCTTCTTTATAAAGCTGACCCATTCTTCTTGTTGCGCTCTTTGCTTTACTTTCATTTTAGACGATCCTAATAAGGCGTTTAAGTGCATAATCCCTGCTGCGACGTTAGCAATAAGAGCCTGTTGCCAGATTTTTATAGGTGATTATTTTTCAGGCAATACTGAGCGGGAGTCTTTGTGGTGAGTTACCCTGTAATTCCCTAATGTTTTGTTCACCAGGTGCCTTGTGTGATGATCAGAGCTCAACGCAAACCAAAACTGGAAGATTTTCCGCCAGAACATCTCAGAAACCTGAATCCATGACCCAGCAGCATCCTGCAGGTATCCCTAACGATACATTGAATTGTAAGCGTTTTAAAGACACCTTTCATTTCCAAAGAAACAAACAGGATTATAAGGCTACTTCGTAGTAACGGGCTGATGGGGATGTGCCACTAGGTGGGGTCGCATTTTCACGACTGGATCATTGACTATAATGGGGTTACGTTATCAATAGTTACTAGAATGGGTTCGCACATTTTCTGGATCTAGGAATTTAAAAAAAAAACGAAAGGTGTGAATTCCTTTTTGGAAGACTGGCCAATAGTTTAAAAGCCTAATATACTTGTAAATGCACAAACAGAAAGTGGCTAAGTAAATTCATTACATTTGCCCAAAATTGACTAATATGGGGTCTATAATTGGCCACACAATAGACTATAATAGGTTGCGTTTCTGAGAGGCCAGTAGCCTGTGTGGTAAGCGTTTCCTCGCGAGTTCGTCGAATAAGCTGCAGGGACGAGAGCCAAAAATAAAGGAATGACGGGGGAGGGGGAGGGAATTTTTTTTCTCCCGCTCTAACTTTCGCGCAATAACTTCATTGGAAACGCTTGCTACGCACGCTAAGAGGCCAGCGGCACATACCCGGCAAAAAGTGACCAAAGCAGCCCAACAACCCCACTCCCCAGGCCCCTGAGTTCTCCAAAGCGTGGCGTCCGAAGTTGCACCGCACGGCATACAAATTAGCTACGGAAAAAACCGCGGTATTATTTTGCGTTTTGTCACTAATTCAAATGGGCTCGTGATCAAACGAAAGGGGAAAATGGAGAGCAAAACTCATTCTCGACTCCAGAGTTTACGTCTCTGACTCCGCGCGGTAGCTGTGGGAAACTCTACTTACGTACATATCAAAGTAGCTAAACAACCCTCACAGCGCACTCTTCTCTATACAAAACCAAATGCTTACATTAACGATAACCTTTTACATCTTTGAGCGCTGTGCTCCTTCGTTTTATAAAAGCTGAAGACACCACGTTTATAGTTAATTTTCAAGGGTGGTGAACCCCACCAAGTGGTAAGCGTAACCCATATTTTTAAGGGTAGATGTATAATTATCAATTCAAATAAATTATGAATTTAGCGTCGCTTAAGACTTGCATTTATTTGTTTATTTCTTTCGCAATTTTCGCCACGTAGTTAATTTTTTTTATTACTTTCATTAATATTGTTACTACAAAATGCGATATCTTGAGAAAATAGTCCTTATTCTTTGCTATGCTTCTCACTTGAGACACACATCACTTTATTAAGTCTGGTTCTTGGTAAATTTTCGAATACGCACCCTAGCTGGTATATTTTATTAGAAATTGAGGAGTTTATTGGATTCGCTAAAACCGAAAATCGGCTGGCTTTGTTGATTTAACTTTTCTTGTCCTTTGTATGCTCAGGCTGGCGCTCGCGTGCTCAACACTTCGCAAGTTCACCTCTCCGGCGACCTTGAATGAACTAATCAAAACCGCTTTCAAAACAATCAGAGAAAACCTTGTCTAGGGTTCTCAAGTACTCTCTCCCTGGCGGTTATGTGTAGAAGAGCTCTGGGGTAGAGACTGCATGAGCGTCACTGTGGAGAGACGCAGACATGCATGTAAAAGATTGCGTGCGGTGCTCGCGCGAACTCACGCGTCTCATGCCTTGAGCGGCAGCTTTTATAAAGCAAAAGAAATGGACTGTTCTGCAGTCTAGGAAGAAAATAATGCACCAACAAGTAACCAGACGCCAACAGCCTTTTGTAAAGCAGACGAAACGGACCGTTTTGCAGTGAAGAAAATAATACACAAACAAGTAACCACACGCCCGTTTAAGTTCACCTCTAAGTCCAAAATACAAAACCAAGAGGTCCTATTATGGCTCTTGACAAAACTTTAAAAAAACGCAAAGGCAAAGTAGCTATTTAGTAAAAGAATTTATCCCCGAATTCACGCCTCTTTTAGGAGTCTAAGAATCATTGCAAATGTTCCATACTGCCGCATGGTTAGCTAAGTTGGGAGAACGCCGGTCTGCCGAGCGTGAGGTCGCGGATTCAGACCCCGGTCGGACCAACACTTAGGGTCTTTAAATAACTGAGAAGAAAGTTCTGCCTTTGTAATGACATCTGCAAATGGTTAGACTTTTCAGTCTTCTCGGATAAGGTCGAAAAACCGTAGGTCCGGTCTCACAGCACTTTCACTGATTTGTTCTTGTGGGACGTAAAAGAACCAACCTCACTATTCGAAAAGAGTAGGGGACGTAGACCCCGGTGGTGTGGTCAACCTTTACGGATTGTGGGATTGGGCAGGGATGGCATCTCCCATGGGACCTGAGTCCCGTTCGTGCACATTCCCTCTGGACAGGCCTCTGTCCAGAAACGCTGGTAAATAAATAAATAAATACAAATTCCTCTATATTTAATTTGTTGTACACATATTACAAATAATTATAAAGTATACCGTATCGTATATTGTATATCCTGGAACCTTCATATAACGAAGGACCAAGCTAGGGGTCTTTTCTATGTATTTTACTACTAGTAGAGCCAGGCGAAGAATATCGTTTGTTTTTCCGAGCTAGGACTTCGCTATGTGTAGACGGTGTTTTATATCGTCGTTCCACCTTAACGTGCACGATTTGTGCCCCTGTTAAAAAAAAAAGCCAAGTCGATCTTATCTGTACTATTTTGTCTTCGTAGGGTTGCCCGCTTATATCACAGAAAAGATTCGTCAGCTTTACCAAGGCCGTGAAGGGAAACTAGCTCCATTCGCTTGGTGTGATTATCCTAGTTTTAACCTGAATAATATTTTTACCCGATTGAAGATCGTGAACAGAGAAGCAACACGAGGAACATTGACCGACGATGAAATCACCAACATGACAAGCATCTTCAGGCCCCACTCGAAGTGCAAGAAGCCACGTAAAGTTTTGATCGAAGGGGATCCTGGAATGGGAAAAACTACCTACTTACAAAAACTGGCGTATGACTGGGCAAACAAACAAAATGAATGGGACGCGTCTTTTCCAGAGATTGAAGTTCTGCTCTTGCTTAGATTGAACGACATAAAATCTAGCATTTGGGAAGCTATTGATGAACAAATTCTTTCTGAAGATATCGACGAAAAGGACAAGGAGACGTTCTTTAAATACATTCAGGAAAATCAGTCCAAAGTTCTGCTATTGCTAGATGGATTAGATGAGGCAGACCCCTGTGAACGAGACATTTACCTCTCACTGGTCACGTGTAAACTCCTCCCAGCTTGTCACGTTATCATTACTTCGCGTCATGAGGTTAGAGAGAAAGTAAGCTGTGACAACCTCTGGGAAATTGTAGGATTCACCAAAGAGGATTCTAAAAGCTTTATCAGAAAATATTTTCAGGGCAAGGATCGCTTAGCTGAGAAGTTTTTTAATTATCATGTTGAACATTGGTATACTGACCCACCTGATCCTCAACACCGCGGCCTCTCCGATTTGGCGAAAAATCCACTTAATTTGAGTTTACTCTGTTGTATTTTCGAAGATTCCGAAAAATTTTTTTCTGAAAGCAGCAGAACCCGATTGTACATTGAAATCGTTACCCTTGCTTTAAGAAGATATGAAGAAAAAAATGGAATTGAAAGCAGAAAAGATCAAGCTTTGAGTTCAGTTTATGGGGAAAAACTCAAACTTTTGGGCCGGTTCGAGTTAGATTCCCTTCATAAGGTGAAGTCGTACTTTGAAAAAGAGAAAGATATCGACAATTTTGGATTCTTGTCTTTTCAACGAGGCTACACTAGGTGAAAACCTTGCACGCGCTGTGTAGTTTCACACAAAAGCTTTAGATCAAGACTTGATTTCAGTTTATGGGGAAAAACTCAAACTTTTGGGCCGGTTCGCGTTAGATTCCCTTCATAAGGGGAAGTCGTACTTTGAAAAAGAGAAGGATATCGACAATTTTGGATTCTTGTCTTTTCAACGAGGCTGCACTAGGAGAAAACCTTGCACGCGCTGTGTATTTTCACACAAAAGCTTTCAGGAGTTTTTTGCTGGTTTTTATCTGGCGTTTCAGGTTATCGACGGACAAATTGACTTTGCCGACGTTTTAACCGATGAAAGATATTTGAAGGAACTAAAAGATGTTTTTTTGGTCATGAGTGGAATCATAGCATTCAAAAGGGACGAAATTGGAGAATCCATCCTTATTAGTATGGCCGAGCACATCAGTGGTCTTCTACGTACATCCCACCAAAAAGTTAAATCGTATATGACTTTGGCTTGTGCGTGTGTTTTTGAATGCGATTACAGCCGCCTTGTAAAAGGGAAATGGAAAGATGAGGAGAGAGAGCTAACTTGCTTTGAATATACTTTCGGTACGCACCTTGACATGTCCTCCCTCACTGAAGTGGATTTATCCTCCGCTGAAATACAGAATTTTGGTGCTGCTGTGATTTCCGTGGTCCTCGAAAAAAACTCCTCCCTAACTCATTTGGATTTGAGTTTCAACCTCTTTGACGGTGTTGCTCCTTCTCTTTCCAAGGCCCTCAAAGCAAACTCCTCCCTGACTTCTTTGAATTTGAAGGGTAATTCTATTGGTGAGGATGGTGCTTCTTCTCTTTCCAAGACCCTAAAAGCAAACTCCTCCCTGACTGATTTGAATTTGAGTTATAACAGAATCGGCGACGCCGGTGCTTCGTTTCTTTCCCAGGCCCTCAAAGCAAACTCCTCTCTGACTAATTTGAATTTGAGTATAAACAGTATTGGCGACACCGGTGCTTCTTCTCTTTCAAAGGCCCTCAAAGCAAATTCCTCCCTGACTAATCTGAATTTGAGTTTTTGCAAAATTGGCGACGCCGGTGCTTCTTCTATTTCGAAGGCCCTCAAAGCAAACTCCTACCTGACTGATTTGGATTTAACTGGTAACAGAGTTGGCGACACTGCTGCTTCTTGTCTTTCCAAGGCCCTCAAAGCAAACTCCTCCCTAAACAAATTGGATTTGACTGATAACAGTGTGAGTCCCGTTGGTGCAGCTTCTTTTAATGAGGCCTCTAAGATAAACAAAAAAGTGGATGTACGCTTTTAAAAGGAGGATGAATTTAATTTTTGATAGTACGTCAGAGATCAAGGTTGTAATATTGACAGGCCTGAAGCATGAAAGTTAAAAGGCAAGGAAGCGGCTGGAAGTTATTTGTTCATGTATCTTGTTCTTAAATTGCCTCGACAAGAATTTTTGTCTCGGTGGGCTACCCTTCTAATTATTTTTTCTTCGAGGACCTCTAAGTGTGCTTCAAATGAAGAAACAAGTGTTTTTTAATAGCCTGCGAAAACATCCGTTTCTCCTCGCTCTTTGCCGATGGGGACGTTTCGCGCGGAGGAACGTCTGCGACTCAGCGACAGAAGTTCCTCTTCGCGAAACGTCCCCGGAGACGAAGAGCAAGGAGAAACGAATGTTTTCGCAGGCCATTTTTTTTAAAGGAACATGTTCGATCTGGTTTTTGTAGAGTGTCTTGTGTAATGACTGATATCAACAAGTAAAATCTCTGTCTATTGATATTGAAATACAGATTAAGATTCTTGTCATGTACTTTTATGTCTCATTCATTTCCTCTAACTGTGATTATCTGTTGATTTTGATGTATCTATTGCCTACATTATGCAGAAGTATAGTCAGCAAAGTGCAGTCTTCTTGCCACTCTTTCTTTCTTTTTCATATGATTTTTTGTTCTTATCACCGTTCAATGGTAATATACTGTTGGTATTCCAAGAGCACTAAACTAGTCTTTACGCCTTAGCTTGCGTCTGTAAGGAGGCCCCCACATAGGGTTCCTCAATCCCGTCTAGACTTAGACTGTGAGCAGTGTCTTATTTTTCTTTTGAGACACGGTAGAATGCAAGCACGAGAAACGAGGACGGGCGCGAGGGGCGAGCGGCGAAGCTGCGGGAGACGAGGGCGGAGCCCAAGCGAAAAATAAATAAGAGCCTGCGATAGGATCTCTGATCTGGCGATTTGCCGTTTTTCACGCCTCCTTTTTTGCTGTTATTGACAGCTCCTCGATCCCTTTATTTCGCAAGCTTTTCGATGTAAACAAACAGCTTGTCTTCGATTGTCTTTTCACTGCTGTTTGGTTATAATAGTAATAATAATAATAATGATGATGATAATAATAATCTTTATTGAGATGACTTTTTCATATAAAATATGGTTTTCAAAAAGGATCTCATAGTTCTCCAGTTATCGGTGAGATATTGCAATAATGGTGGCGCAATAAATCATGAAAATCCCGAAAAAAAAGGGGAGTTTCTCAAAGGAAGCGAGAAAGAAAGCAAAAAGGGTCCAGAAGCCTCGCAATGTTATAGACCGGGCAAACTAACTGAAATTGTCCTTTCATCCTCACGTACTAAAAAAACTATGGTGCGAAAAGAGGACATATTTTGACCGAGAAGTTAGTCAAGGTTCCACAAAAGCAATTGCGTTCCTTGAAGACCATTTGGAACAGTGGAGTGCAGTTCACGGACCTTGTCTGTTCGCCATGTGCTGCAAAAAGCCGCCGTAAAAATTGCACTCCTTTGGGACTGAGCTGTTTTTGTTTTTGACAGATTGACAAGTAGGCGACCAATCGCAATTTCCGTTTCCCTGAAACGGTAATTCAAAGTACGATTGAAACTCTGCGGTCGTCCTTTCTCCTCTCCCGCCCCAGTCACTCCTCCTTTTTTGCCATTTTAAAATTTTCATAATTTTACTTTTTCGCTCGCCGCCCGTGGCTCTAAGGAAAGCAGGACGATCGTTCGCGGTCTAGTCTAGACTGTGTCTCGCTCAATCCGAGACCGGAAACCGTGCTTGAAAAGCCTCTGTCAACCAGGGTACCCTTGGGACAGAAGTAAGAGGCTGTTGTGGAGACTAAGGTGCCTGTTCTGAGTCAGAGGGTGTAACATATGACTCCTGTTTTGGAGGGACCAAAATGAAGAACATTTTTCCTATTGAAAATGCTGATTACAGCATATCAGCACGCAGCACAATCAAAATACATCAATAAATCGTTTTCACTCACGTGGTCGGCAGGTATACAATTTATTGGAACAAAGCGTTTTTATTAGCCTGCGTGGCTGGCGTTCGAAAGGGAAGGGGAAGGGAATTAGGGCACGGGACCACGCGCGAGGGAGGAGGGAGGAGGGGAACGTCTGCAAGGAAGCCAATGTTTTTGCCATCCCGCCTACTAATTAAAAAAAATGACAGTAACATGGCAGCAGGTTTCATTGTTGTGGTACACCGATATGGCGGTCATGACGTTATGTGAAAACGAAGTAGGTTCGTAGCCTACAGGCCGCGAAAGGATAACGCGCGACGGGAAGAGGATGTTTCCTCTCCTTTTCTGCCCTCGCGCGCGCATCCTCGAGATTTCTCCCTTCGCTCTAAAAAGCCGGCGTCCGCAACGCAGGCTAAGCCTGTCTACGCAGACGTTTTTCAAGTTGTCGCTTAAGGTAACATCGTTACTTTTTTGGTGGAGAAAAGCAAGAATCGGAAGTAAGTCTGCGTTCGCAGGCTACCAAATATTACATGAACAAGCTAAGAGTTAAGCAAATTAAAACCGAACAGTGAGGTACAATGTGTACATTAATTGGCAGTTGGGTCGTACTTTAGTGGCCGTTTCATGTACATTTGTAGTCTGCGTAGCTGGCGGGATCCCCCATGAAAGCGACCCGGCCCTCTGCCTTCTCCCCCCTCCCTTCCTACTGAATAACTGTTAATGCTTCAATTGCCTGATGTTCCAAGCTTCATGCCACAATATACAAAAGAGTGAGTGAGAGGGAGAAAGGAAAGGAACGCCTGCAAGGAGAACATTGTTTTCTCCATTTTTCACGCTCAGATTCTGAGCACCGGAAAATAGTGATTGGTCAGAATTAATTAAATTATAACAGGGAATTGAGCATAGCAACCGTCACTCAACGTAATTAGTAAAGGGACTTAAGAGTGCATCCAAGAAAGGACCAGGCAGGGGCGGCACAAGCCATCTAACCGATTTCGATGAAACTTGGCCAGTTTGAAGGGGTCCGCCCAAAACTTGCCTGCGTGCAGACGTCTCCTATTTCCTTTGTTGCACGCGGAAAAGGGACGTCTGCGTAACGCCGTCGCTAATCGTGTTCCAGCGTCCCGCTGGCAGGGTATTCTATTTCGCATAAATTGTGAAATAATATCCGGTTAGAAATAAGAGTTGACAGGCCAAACAAAACATCATAAGCTCGTGATACGGGCGAAACGTGACCTTGGGAGTCTGCTTGAACAGAGGTTTTTCTTCTTTTCTCTCTCGCGCGAAGATCACTAGCACTACACAGTGCATGTAGCATTCTAACCTTTGACTGAGTAAATCTCATTTTTGCCGCGCTAAGTCTTCCATTTAGAGGTCATGAAGCAGGTTTGTTACATGCATACTGAGTAATCATTTCCTGTGGTTTATGCTTCTGTGGGTGTTCCCGATAGGATTTGATTTCAGATGCAGTTGTAAAGTGTTTAAATTTTCTTGACCTCTGTTTGTTACGGCTAAATAAAGATTTTAGTTTCTTTGGCTGGCTTTCTCCGAAATGCCTGCCTGGTGCGAAGTCCACGCCGCTTTTGTAGTTTTCTCAGACACTGTTTACAAATATGATGTGATGTGTCATGCAGAGTAAATTGTAAAGAAATAATTTCCTCGTACACGTTAAATTTTCTGCGTCCCCGCACAAGATTTCGATCGCTCTGCTTTTCGATCGACGAAAAACACAGCACACAATCGCACATGTTTTGATTTGTTTTGGTTAGAAAACCCCGCTTACATAAATCATTTAAATCACCGCATACATTATCAGACCACATTCGGTAACAACCAATCAGCGTTAAGTCAAACAATGCGCACTGTGTGTCAGCCTATCACAGCGTGTTCCCAAGATCTTGGGAACCCAGCAGGACGCTGGAACACGATTAGCGACGGCGCTACGCAGACGTCCCTTTTCCGCGTGCAACAAAGGAAATAGGAGACGTCTGCACGCAGGCAACCCAAAACTACTTCACTCTAAGTTTAAGGAAATTTGGTCGAAACCGGGGGGAGTTGACCACCCCCCTTGTTTTTTTTTAAAAAAATGACCAAAAAACACCTAAAAATTGGTCAAAAGTATAAAGCTCTACTGCTAAAAGAATTCCATCAAACCTTTTCATATTTTCAGTGAATGTTATCCTACCCAAAGACAATTTATTATAACTGTTTCGTTCTTCTACGACAAGTTCCTATGACACAAGTCATCTCAGCCAAGACCCCCCTCTCACCCAATAGTGAAAATTGTTGAAATATCCAAAGTTTAGGCCAAAACATCTCCAATGCCGGAGCATGCTTCCAAAAACGGAGCATACCGTCTAGAAGGCGGGACTTCATACTAACATTATCTGCAAAAAAATCTTTGGGCACTCATTTAATTATTCCACAGGAAGACTGCAAACACGTCGTCCACCATAGGGTACCCGCGTCAATTTTTTCCATTATAACGCGCTACTTCGGTAATTATGGCACAGCAACAGACAAATAATGCCACAAAATGGTTGCACACCATACACTTTGATGAAATAGAACCATTTCTATCTAATAGCTTAAATTAAAAAAAACTTGGCCCACCACGGGATACCCACTTCATTTTTGTTTTTCATCATAACTTGCTAATTCGGTAATAAAGACATAGCAACAGGTAGAAAATGCAGCAAAATGGTTACACACTATAAAATTTAATGAAATTGAACCATTTCAAAAGCTTATGTTTGTCTTAAGCCATGAAAATGACAATCGACGGCTTAATGATGACCTCTATTATTGTACAAGTGAACTTCGTGACGGAACTTACTCATCGCTAAGTGAAACACGAGAGTCACAGAAATCTACCAAAATGCTTACAGTGTCTGTATTTGAACGTTAGAATGATCGTATAATGAAACTGACTTTTGTTCATCTAATAAGGAATAATACATTTGCTTGAAACTTGAAACGCCACATTGCATCTTGATGCAGAAAACTTTCCCAGAAAGACCTTGCTACACTGAAAACAAAATCAACTGCGTGTTTTTGTGACTTGTGCCCTAAAGAACTGTCCTTTGTAAGAACTATCATAGACAAAAGTCAAAATAGATATAATCAAACAGACAAACACTCTCATCGAAGGTAAAGTTACAAGTCTAGCTCCCTCCTGATTTGAAGCCGTGTTCTGATAAGGGGAGCTTCAGCCTCATATGGGTCTTTCTCCTCATCTTCGCTTTCTTCTCCCTCGGGCACCGGTTCTGTTGGCGCTGGCCTCACCTCCTTTCTTCTATGAAGACCCCCACTCCTGTTTAATGCGGCCATTCTTCTGAAATATCCGGAGATCTGGGTAGATGTCAGCCACTCGTCTTTGGTAAATACCTTCATTCCCTCAGCGGTTCGCACGGATCTCATTCGTGCTGCTACATCCTCAGCCGCTGCTTTATTCCCGGTGTCCTCTCCTTGAAGGAAGACTTCACGCAAAAATTGGCACACTTTAGTGGTGAAATTAACAGACTTCTTGGTCTTTTTTAATGCCCAGCCCAGGTCAGCTGTTGGCAGCGGGTCTTCCGATTGGCTATGGGAAACTGAGGCGGATGCAGATGTGGGAGGCTGAGCTGCTTCCACGTAGCTACCAGAAATTGACTTGCAGGTCTCTGCCCACTTTTTCTTTATCACGTCGTACGTGGACTCTCTCTCTAACGCAAGAAGGTGTTTCCCGCCATCGAGGTGACGCTGAAGGCTGCTGTGACTTTGGTAAACTTTTATGCAACCCTCCTCTGGGCAGCCAAAGGCCACACGCTCTTCTTCTTCAAGCTGAATCCGTTCTACGGCTATAGGGTCCGTTGGAGGTGCTGCGGGCTGCTGTTCTTGCGTGCTGGAAGATGCACGGAAGACACCAGTCAGTATGTCAGGACTATTAAATGCCTGGAGAACTTGTAAGTTTGTCGGGCCTTGAGTGGTACCGAGACACGCTAGCGACGCCGCGGAAAAGACCTTTCTGGGTCCGACATTGTAGGCCCGCCAGGCGATCATCTCTCCACTTTCAGTGAACACGAACTTGTTCAAAGACTGTATGCCACTCAGCGAGTGCTTGGTCATGTTTTGGGACCTTTCGTCAACCTTGCACACCACTGAGTAGCAGCCTTTGACGCCCCCATGCGAGTCAATAGCAGCTTTCATGTCACTTGCTGTCTTGACGTCATTGCCTTCATTAATGTAGCGCCTAATGTGGCTCTTCAGGGCGGCGGCTCGGCGGTCACATATGTCTTTGCCAGCTTGGGCCTCACTGAAGTCATAACGAGCTATGCAGACACCAATTCGCTGTCCAAGGCTTGGAAGACTGAGAAGAAGAAAAGCGCAGTGATAACAGCCTGCGTTGTCAAATCTTAGGAAAGCTTCATTCAGTCTAGGTTTCTGTCGCTTCATGGTGGTTAGTGAATCTTCGATGATGGAGGCAACGCTAAACGAGTTTTGATTGCATTCATCAAATAAGTGGATATATGTACGTGTCTGAAAATCATAATAGTAAAGCATTTTTTACCATGAATAGTGCGCCAAGGGACCTGGTCACAGTCAAGGGCTAATGGAGTATTAACCAGCGCATTTTGACTTGAAACAGAGATAACACCCGGGAAGGTCTGCTTTTTTCGAGAATGTTTATGGCCTTTTATTTGGACTAAAAATGTACTCCGTCCCATGCGCTTTTGCGCGCGCTTACGTGCGTCGCCAACGTTTTATCTTTATATAAGTGCGGAAAGCAATGAAACGTTGAAATTCACTTTTCGGAATTTAAGCTTTCGCGTCTTTTCTCGGCCTGGCATTCTTATCAGTTATCCAATTTTGCAATCGGTTAGCGTAACAAAGACCGCGCTCACGAGAAACTAGTTTATAGTGGTCAGTGAGCGATAAAGACAGAAGAGTAGGCACATGATTTCTACCTCAATTGTTCCATCTTCTGCTTTAGTGATGGCCACCGAGAGATGCCAGGACTTCCCCTTCTTTCCAAACCAGTCGCGCTGCGTTTCGCGAAAGCTGGTGGGAATAAACTTCATCGCCCAGTCTATTATTAGCAGAACCTGTGATGGTTTCAGGCTATCAACAATTTCGCTCTTGGCCGCATCCTGGTGAACTGAACGGAGAACGTGCGACTTCCAATCTTCTATGCTCGGCGCAGCGCAGCTCAAATCATGCTGTAACTCCTCTCGTTTATCAGGACTAAAAAGGGAAAGAGTAGAGCTTGTCAACATCACGGCGCGATAGCGTCAGAAATTTTTCTTTGGAGCCGTTTTATCAAAAAACAATGATGACTCTCTCACTTTTTTCGTAAACTGCGTTTCATTTAAAACATATATGTTCATTAGGTTTAGAACCACACAAAGCAATTTAAAATTTCTAACTGAAACTCATATAAAGCGCCCTGGGGATTAGGTTGTTAGTTGACAATAAATGCTAAACTCTGCTTTTCTGTCACAAAGATGTTCTTACCTTAGATGTACTTCACCTGAATCCAACGCTAGTTGCAGATCTGAGACAGCATTCTTTAGGTCTTCGCACCGGTCACAGGTTATGGTATGCTGATGTTGGCACTGACCGTTGTACTCTTTCTCTGTCCTACTGAGGGCGAACACTCTGCAGTGATCTGCGCACGGGGATTCGCTGGCTGTGTGGATCTTGAAATCCGTCTTCAGATACTGCCGACCTGCTTTGAGTCGCATTAGAATGTTATCGGCCATTGTGCTATCCAGTCCTGTGATAGAAAAAATACACACAATAATAAATATTGATACTCCGTCAGCTTATTAAAAGTTGTGACAACTCGTGCACCTACAGTAATAATGGAAGGTGTTTGTATCTCACCGGCTTGTTTGAGTTGATGAGTGATGTCTTCAAGAGTGGCGAGCGCCTGTACCCCATCTGTCTGAGTGCTATCAAGACCGGCTAACGATTTCTTTAGTGAAGCCCCACAAACCTGAAGAGAAACAAAATGCTTTCGTTTCAAACTAATTTCTAAATGCAAACCATTACTACTACTACACCACTACTACAACTACAATTAACCCTGATCAAAATTCGTCCTTTACGAACGTTTTATAATCCGTACCTTGATTATATTGAAGAGCGTGGAGCGTCCGAGAGGCTCAAAATTGGACTCTACACAAAAGTTCAGGTACATGCGCACTAGGTGGGAGGATATAAGTGTGCGCACCATGTTCGGGATCTCTAAGCTCTCTCCACTCTCCAGTTTAAGAGTTCTGGTGCCATATGCCACATCTTGAAGAACTGATGGACTGGACAAGAAGTCAAGAAAGTGGTCAACTTTCACAGCATCCAAACGGCATCTGGTGATCCTTGGTGGGTCAATGGGTTGCCCGGGCTTAGTTTGGAAAGCGTGCTTCCTTGCCTCGTCGATTCTCCATTTTGAGAGACCCGGAATCAAAGCCAATAGCTCGCTCTTCGAGTAGTCGTTCACGAAAAGCGACAGGATCTGTTGTCTCGTGTACCAATTGGCGGCTTCCTCATACAGAATCACCAGTCTGGCAACCAGCGTGTCTTCGACTATACCCTCGGCCGCTTGTAAACGAATCCGCCGTTGCATGACTTGGTGGTAGAGCCAGGAGGCGTTGCCAGGGGCAATGGATTCAAGCACGCCTTCGATAGCCTGCTCCGCTTTTTTCCGGTAGTAGCGCTGGGTTCTGGATGACATAGTAAGAACGTCACATTGGCACTGTGACCTCACCGGGCTGACCCTGCCTTCAGTAGCCATTCTGAGGAAATTATTAAGGTAATAAAGGCGGTGCTGTATTTGAGGGGTGGGCTGCCATTCTGCCGACGTCTCTGCTGCGCCAAGAGACTCCTGGGATCCAGAAGACGTCCGCGACAAAGCGTCTGAATGGCGATCGCTGGGGTCTGAGTCGCGATCGCTATGCTGGAAGAGAAAAAAGCTGTATCTAGGAAATATCTAATTATTCCATCAGTTTGGCATCATTACCGTATAGTCAGCGTGCACAAGTTTTACATTAAAGAATTCCTGTTGGCCGGTATGCTTTGCGCCGGTTGGCTTTGTTTATGAACGCTATATGAATCTGCTCAAACCTCTCTAAGATTAATAACAGGAGTAGAATGAGCTTTGAATAGTAATTGTTACGAGTTATTGATGATTATATTTTATTAAATTTCGCGCTTTATGCTTCAAAGGAAGTTCGATAAATAAGAGTGAGCAACATTCGAAACCACGACCGCAAAGCATACTCGAAGACAGGTATTCTTTGAAAGGAGAAAATTTTATGACTCAACCATATAGTGACTCTCAGTATAACAACCAATTTTAACGAACTATTCCGATTTTATTCAAAGTCTATGCAAATTAGTGTGAGAACCAACATTACGCCCAATGCATCAAGCAACAACGACCCCTCTCCCTCCTTTCCTGATTTGTTCTAAAGATCAGTGGATTATGACAACAATTACAAAGCAAGTGACGCAAACGTCCCGCCCCTTTGAAATCAGTAAACTCATTCACACACTGCCGAAGAAGAACTTACCTCACTAATGAGATCTTCTTGGAATCTTACGTGAAGGACAGGGGTAGCAGACAATTGTTCTGATTCTTCTGTAGCAGGCGGTAGTAACTGTGGTGGCTCTACTATTTCCTCTGCAGACTCCGTAGAACATGAAGGTTCGTGAATCTGAGGCTCTGGGTGAGACGTGGACGCCAGTCCGGGATCTTGTACTTCGGAATCCGCGTCAGTAGAACCTAGAGTTCTTAGATGGTCACCACGGCATTGTCTACAAACCCCTGCGTACAAGAATAAACCTAAAATGAGTTTTGGTAGCATTATGGTTTGTTAGTTTGTGGTAACAGGCTGAATAGAACAAACTGTTTGGAACTTTTCCCAAGCAATAAACGGCTTGCCTGCATCCATTTAGGCATTCTAATATTTCCTAGAGGGAGGGATTTTACCAAGCTAGATTCTAAATAGGTTTGTGCCGCCATTCCTAGTCAAAAGAGGGCCCCTGTTGGAAGTATTAGTGATTAGTGCTGTAGAAAATACTAGAAGTCCGCGCGATGTGGTAGGCCAGCGTAGGCCATCAGTAAATGTATAATTAGCGGCAATTCCAGTGCGGATTTTAAACAAAAATCTGATAATTTTTCAGTGAGGCGCTTATTTTCACGCCCCGTTCTAGAACACTCATTCTTAACTGACACCGGGCTCTATATTAAAAGGCCTGGCCCTGAGGTTTCGCCAAAAAAAAATCTGTATAATCACTGTAGCTTTTGAGAGAATTGCCCTATCCCCCGCCCCTCCTGGAGAAAAATTACCGATTAGAAGCAGGAACCTATAACTATGGGCTACCGTTAGAACGTAACTAGCTAAGATACAAAAAGGAAAACAACGGAAGGGCAAATTGACCTGGTAAATTTAAAAATAGATTAAAACTCTTGTAGATCAAAATTCACCACACAATCGCTTATTTGTTTGTTTGTTTGTTATTCTTTTGCGAAATAAATATCATACCCTATAACTCATAATTAATTTCTTACAAGATCTTCCATCCTTCCCCCCACCCCCGCCAAAAAAAAAGAAAGAAAAAAAAACTCCTTTCCACTTGTGTATGTATTAATAAAACAATTGACTAAACTTGTGTATTAGTCAATCATTTGCCCCATGTAAGGGAATCCGGATTCCGGAATCCTAGAAAATTTTGCTAGTGGAATCCGGAATCCCACTAATGATTGAAAAAGAACCCAAGTCCCCTGACAAATACTGGAATACAGTGATTGGAATCCTGTCTTGATTCCCTTACATGAGGCTTAATCATCAAGAAACCAAAGCATGTATAAGTACCGTATTTACCTTCAGTGATCACGCTTACCTGAGCCTACGGGAACCAAAACGTCCCACGTTTCCTTTATCTCTTTCGACATTTTCAAGTTCACCCCTCTGGACACTTTACCCTTACGGCGACCATGAAGCGGATGCTGGCATTTTCTTGAAGGACAATACTTTGCTCCAAGTAAAACGCGATGCTTTGGGCAAATAACCATATCCTTACCCTCCTCGTCAAACAAACCGACACGAGCAAGTATCAGCTCTCTCTCAGAGGCTACACATGATTGTGTTGTTTGCAATTCTCTCAAGTGCGCCTTTACATCACTGACGCAAGAATTCAAAGGAAAAAACTGTGTACGATCGGGGTATCTAGTTGATACGTCACACTCACTGGTACAGTGCACGGCAAAAGAGCACGAAAACTGCGACATCGTTTTTAACGAGAGACCTTTTCACCTCTACATCCTATACCTCTAACCGATCGGCACATGTGAGGAACACTTTGAAATATCCATGCGCGTGCACGCTTTTTCCAATCAACGGTCTATTTATAGAAAGCGTGTGAATCTCAACACTGGGCTGTTAGGTCTATTACATATCCTAAGCCCGAATTCAACATTTACGATCGCCAAACCTTTATACATGTAAAAACTCCGTTTTTAAAGAAGAAAACAAAACAACTCAATTCGTTCGCGTCAATTTGCATTTTTAAAGCGGGGTGTTACTAAACAGAGTAACGAAGTAACGAGTAACGAGTAATGGAGTAACGAGAAAACGAGTAACGGGATAAAAATCCAAGAGGTTAAAAAAATAAATAAATAAATCCTAATGAAAGAAAAAACATAAAAATGGTTCTAACATCCTAATAATGATCTTTACCAATCTCGAAAAATATGTGTATTGCAAAAAGTGCTTAAAACAACGACGTCAACCCCCCATCCCTCCCTCCAGCAAAGTCGAAGGTATTTTCGCGCCGAAAAATTCACCTGCCCCTATCCCTGAAAACAATAGGTAGTGCAGGTTACACGAACCAATGAAATAAGAGGTTTGGATGGGTATAGGTCAAATGGTTATTTTCTCACACCTACGAGGAGACCGAGGAGCAACAACCATGCATGGAGGAAGGTGAGGTACAGATGTTCTTTCTGATTGTCACAATTATTTCATTTCTTAGAAGAAAAAGCTCTGTCAGGTAAATCAAAATAATAGAACGTTGTTGGGCCCTTATTACGGTTACCAACTAACCAATTAAAAGTACTCGATTGCCAAGGCTTAGAAACAGTTTGCTCGTTTATTACTCCCGGGGTTATTACCTTTCCTGCTCAACTTTCAATGTCTAGCTAATGTCTAGTCTTTTAACTCCTCTCGAAAATACGGGATTCGACTTACCTTCCAAAAGTTAATTATAGTGAACTTTTCTACCGGTTTAAAGGAATTATAAATCACGTTTAAAAATAACCTCCCGATGTAAAGACTCTGAAATTTGAATATTGACGGCAAAATACAGTGCAGAGCGAGACTAGTTTTGAGATCGATTTTCAATTGAAGTAAAGTAAAGAAACATTCAGATGGATTGGTTTGCTCGAAGTTACGTTTAACATCAATCAATGCAGAACAACCGAAACATTGTTACTGCCAGGGCATTAAGATCCACTTGGCTACTTAACATTTCAAAGTGGTAGCCAATTCCATAAGTCGAATAAGTCCTAAGTCCCCAGAAAAAAATATAAACGAAACAAACAAGAAAAAATAGAACAAACGAGGAGAAAACGGCCGGTTTACTAGATGTTATTTTAGAGCTGAAATCCTCCAAATTGACAAGTTTTGAACCCAAATGATTTTAGCAGGTAATCAAAGTAAGCAAAGAGGACCCCTACATATCT